>CABHPR010139052.1:37320-47712 GCA_902168415.1 Peromyscus melanophrys | reverse complement strand
AGAGATCCAGAATCAGTGGGACTGGAAGAGACTGAGAATCAGACTCTGCTCTGACAGATGACCCAGCACCACTGAGGACTTCTGGGCATGAAATGCTTCTCTGTGGCTGCCCTACAGGCTCTGGTCCTTTTACCCCAGTGTGCTTCTAGAAAGCTCCTGTGGACATCATAGACATCATCCATTGCATGGCTTTCTGAAACTTGGCAGAAGTTTTCATGTTGGACCACTCTCCCATGCACATGTCCTGACACCCTCTTTTCTCTGGGCTTCTTGTTCCAAACATGGTGAAGTGTCCTGAGTTACCTTTCAGGGACTCTTTGCTGTTGGAGTTCTGAGTGTTCATCATCAGCTGAAAAAAATCCACTCGGGTCTGGAAGCAGAAAGAGAAATGTCCACAATGGACATTTAGAGAAAGGGTACAACTGATGTGTTCACAGCCTGATACATGATCAAATGATGAGCATTCTAACACAACACCATATTTTACCTTCTGATTTGTTTCAAGACGATTTTGCTTCATCTTCTTTACAAATTCATAGAAAAAGTCCATTAACCAGTTTGGGAAAATAGAGATACTTAGCATCTCATATAGTGGAGTAAGGAATGGAAACATAACTACAGAGAAAAGAAGAGAAAGTGTAATGAAAATCTGTACTAAATTCTTATTGACTAATTAGAAATCAAACACAATTTCAGCTAAGTTCCAGGATCCACTTGTATTTCAATTCCACTCAAAGGAGGTACCAAACTGATGTTAACAAATAGTTATCTTTATAATACATCAAGATGTAAAACACTCAAGATATGGGCTAGAGAAATGGCTAAGTGGTTAAGAGCATTTGCTGCTTACAGGAGATCCAAGTTTGATGCCCAGTACTTGGCATTGAATGGTTCATAACAACAACTCCAGTTCTAAGGGATCAACTCCCTCTACTGGACTCTAGAGGCATGGCTCTCGTGTGTGTGTGTGTGTGTGTGTGTGTGTGTGTGTGTGTGTGTGTGTGATTATAAATAAAATTTAAAAAATAATATATGAAGAAATATTTGTTATTATTTGATCACTTCATATATGCATTCCATATATTCATTCCACTCCCTATATTCCTTCTCCAGCTTCTCCAGTATCCCCCTCAAGACATCCCTTTCACAACTTTATGTTGTTGTTTTAATAAGACTGAAGTGGGGACATCCACTGAAGCATGGAAAACTGACCAGTGGCCACACCATCAAAGAAGAATGATTCTCTCTTCCTTAGCAGCTATCAGCTGCCAAACATTCTTCAGAAAAGAGTGGGACCTAGAGAGCATCTCCCATATCTATGGAGGGAATATTGGTTGGATTGATCTAGTGTAACCGCTGTGAGTTTGAGAGTGTGATAGCCATGCATGTCCAGAAGATGAAGTTCCTCCTTACCTTCCAGTGTTTACATTCTTTGTACCTACTCTTCAATAGGAATAAATTTGATAACAGTGCATACAATTTAATGAAAAATGGGTCAAAGATCTAGGTCTAAGATGGGCATGATGAGCACAAGCCTTTAACCCCAGCATTCTGGAGATAGAGGCAGGTGGATCTCTGTGAGTTCAAGGCCAGCTGCTCTATATAAAGTTCCAGAACAACCAGGGATATGGGGGATCAACACCCACATTTCCCCCCAGGGTACTCTTGAGGAGGGTAAAGTGAGAAATATTTAGATAGAAGGATAGAGGGAAGAGAAACTGATAGAAACAAAGAATAGCCTCAGGAGGGCCTGGATCCTTCTCCACTGGTCCCTTGTGTCTCTACTAAAGGGTTATTTATATGAATCCAAGGGAGGAGCAAAGACTACCACCTAGCTCAGCCAAGTGCAGACCCTTCTAATCACCTAGTAACCATGCACATGGTCAAGCAATCCTCTAATGCAGTCCTGCTGGATAAAGCAAGCTCAGATCTCACTAGGAAATCTTTGAGGGCCTCCACAATTACCTCTTCTAGATATAATAAAGGGCCTCCCAGGCCCCTCAGATAGACTGGGCCTGTCTTAGGTCATCCTTCTTGATTAGTTTCCTTACCCATCATGGAGAAATACTTTCCATCAAGCATACTCTGCCTTATGTTGGAAGCTATCAAGGAGAAAATTGCCTGTCTTTGACTACCAGCCTCTGACAGGAGTGGGTATAGAGCCTAATTCAGCTCTGACTCAGGTCCCTGCTGAGCTTGCAAACATCCACCTCCCAGTAAAGGAGCAGAGGATAGTAAAGATGGAATATCCTTTTTGGAGTGCGTCTAAGGTGAATACAGCAGTCTTAGCTGCACCAAGCCCTTTTCTAAATCAAATCTCTCTCCTAACAGATGTTCAATAAAATTTTAAAGAGACTATTTTGATTCCCAGGAAAAAGCAGTCATTTCAAATCACTTCAAAGTATCCACTCAAGTAAATGAAAACCCATACTAATTATAAAGACACTTTTAGCTGTTTAAGTAGCAGGAGAATTTCTGTACAAACTAACTCAATTGTGGAAGGCCTAACCCTTTGTGGGAGGCCTAACTCTTTCTAAACAGAAACAGAGGAAGAGTGGAAACTTTTAGGAAGAAGACAGAAAAGCTCCCTTAACTATGACACCTTCACTTAAGTTTTCCAGGGGCCACTAAGACCATAAAATTATATTTTGAGCTATCATAAAAATGTTCAAATATATCTGAAGATAAAAATATTCTGTTAAAAATTAATGTTACCTAATTTGTCTAGACAGATATTGATGGAGTAATAAAGACAATTCTAGTATGAACATGACTATACATATTTACTTTTTACAAACTTATATTCCACATTTACACTTTTACAGACTTACATTCAACATTTACACTTTTTACAAACATATTCAAAAGGGAAACACTATAGGACTATTTTACAAACTTTAGCACATATGTAGAAGAGATTTCTTATAAGAACTATTTACCATACTTATATTCAAAAGCAAACTCTATTAGCAAACATCTAGAAGAGATTTCTTAACTGAACTATTAACAAGACAGAAAGTATGCAAATCATTTCTAAAGTTCAGAGTTTATAGTCAGCTTTCATATTATTCTGAAAGTTTTCTTGAGAGTTTGAAGTCAGAGCCTAATTTGTCAGTGGTTCTAAGCTTGACTGAGGGTAAAATTCCCTCTTCTTAATTTTTAAAAGTTGTTTTTTAAGATTATCATGAGTATTTTAAAGAGGTTTGTTGACAAACTGTATTATCATTTTAATTGCCGCCTGACAAGCAAGCTGTTCACCTGTTTCTAGTTCTCAGTAGTGAAGGTTAAGCTTTCTAACATCATTTGGAAAAACACTGCATTTTGAGCTGAAAAAAAAAAACTAAAAAAACAGTTTTGGGGCCATGTAGTACTGGCATCTCTGCTACAGACTTCTTCTGTAACAGAGATTCCAAATTGCTTTTCTATATATCATCACATTGTTACAAACTATCTTATGGACTACATTTCCCTAGCTGTCTTTCTCTACATCATTAGGCTATTATGAACAAACTACATTTCCCATGCTGCCTTTCTGGATCTATGAGAAAACATCAATTTACACAGTCTGTATTCATGTTGAAACCAAAATCAAAATTTTGCTCTATCACAGGAGGTTTTGTCTACCCTAAGCTTGCATTAGGACCTCTGAATTATCATTTCACAGGTGTACCTCTCTAATCAGAGTTTTTCACCTGATACTGATCCCAGAGTGGGTTGTGCTTGTCTCTGTGCTCTCGGGCAGGCATTTGTAGCCAGAAGCAAAAACCTCCGCCTCACTAGGTCAGTGAAAAGGAATGAGAATACTTGAAAAAAGAGCTTTTTTAGAAAGATTTTTTCCCTGATTAAAAAAAAGGAAAAGAAAGAGATTCTTGGGAAGCTGTGGGTGCTGTGTAGCCCCACCTACCAACTCTCGCAGTCGAGAAGGCAACTCTCCCCGTTCCTGACAGACTTGTTGGTATGGCCAAATTTTGTCGCAGCTTTTCTCATGCTGTCATTAGTGCTAGAACTTAGACCTTTCCTCCCTCATTGCAGAGAGGCTACAATGCCTCACCTGCTACATTCATGCCAGAATCTTGTCCTCAGTGGCTGTTCTACCCTGGGGGGATGTTGTCCCTGATCATCTCTCCCCCTGTGCTTTCCTTGGTGTCTCTCACTAGGCTCTAGCTACAGGGGATTCTTGCTAGTATCTAAAGTATTTGCTGTTTTTCTGCTACTGGCTTGAAGGGGAGATAGGACTAGCAGAGAGGATTTGCCCTGTTCCAAGAGGTTTTCTGTTTTTTTTTTTTTTTTTTCTAGAGCAATTACAGGTGATTTTCCCATACTGATAGATGTTATTTCCAAATGAGTTAAATTTTTGCCCTTACAGAAAGAGAAAAATATCTGAGAAGGAAAGACCCAAAAATCTTCCAGTTTTTTAGAGAGAGATTACAAAGTTTTTCCCAAGAAAGCTTTCATTTTTTGAGAGAAAGATAACTAAGTTTTTCCCAAGACTTCTGTTTCCTAAACTTTGGCTTCATGGCCAAGAGGAAACTAATTCTGATGGTATGATTTTTTCATGCAGTAACACTGTGAGCAGAGTTAAGATTTTTACTTCATCCACATCTGTCTCAGGGAGCATTCTTTCCTCTGCCACTCAAGACTCAGATTTAAGCTGTATACAGTCCTAAAGCTACCACAGGAATCTTTTTCTGCCCATTTTTCTCATAGTATTTTTTTATAACTCTGATTTCTCCCAGGAGTTTGTATTCATAGTCCCACAGTTGGAAAAATCAAGGACATAGTTCCTCTGTCTTGTGCTTATTTTATCCCAAGTTTTTTCTTACAGTATTATTACTATAGTCTACCTTATATTTTTTCCTTCTTGTCCTAAGTTTGTTTTTTGTTGTTTTTTGAGACAGGGTTTCTCTGTGTAGTTTTGATGTCTGTCCTGAATCTTGCTCTGTAGACCAGGCTGGCCTCGAACTCACAGAGATCCGCCTGGCTCTGCCTTCTGAGGTGCTGGGATTAAAGGTGTGTACCACCGCGGCCCAGTTTTGCCCTAATTTTTTCTACACTATATTCCTACATTTTACCTTACATTTTTTTCCTTAATTTTTTTAAGATAGAAATTAAGAGAGAGAGAGAGAGAAGAAAGAAACCTAGATATAGAGAGATACTCGCTGCAGCCTCACACTGGCATTTCTTTTAGCCACCTTGCTTTCACTCCTGAAAATAGAATACCCCCGCCTTAATTTTTCAACATAACTGGACATGCCCAAACTTCCTGCAGGATCCTGTCCCTTCCTTTCATCAAGTCCCTGGTCCCTGTTCCATGCACCATCTGAGGGAGACCATCTCCCACATTTTTACTCCAGGGTGCTCTTGAGGAAGGTGAAGTGAGAAATATTTAGATAGAAGGATAGAGGATAGAGAAACAGGTAGAAACAAAGAATAGCCTTGATCTTTATCCCCTGGCCTCTTCTGTCTCTTCTAAAGGGTTTTATAGGAATTTTATAGGAATTTCAAGGGGTGGAGCAAAGACCTTCCCCTAGCTCACCAACTGTAGACCCTTCCAATCACCTAGTAACCATGCATATGGTCAAGCAATCCTCTAATGCAGCCCTGCTGGATAAAGCAAGCTCAGATCTCACTAGGAAACCTTTGGGGGCCTCCACACAGGGCTTCATGACCCTGTATAAAAGAAAAAGTTTAAGGAATGTACTGCCCAATTAAGATGAAACTGGAGGGAGGTTAAATGTTCATAATCTCAACTCTGACCATGTGACTCAGAGATTAAAACATAGCACATTATAAAATTGTACATCATACAATTTTAAAAACGTGTACTTCAAAGGATCCCATCAAAAACATTAAATGACATCTCAAAATAGAGAAAATATGCCAATTATATGTCTGGAAAGTGACTGTTATTCATGATACATATGCCAATCTTATAACTCAATGGCAAGCACGTGAACAACTCAGCTATACAGGAGCAACGATTGAGCAGATGTTTATCTAAGAAAGACAATGTCTTCCAAGTGGGGGAATAATTACCACTTGGAAAAAGCACAACCCAGCACTCACGGTGCTATACTATTGAGTGTCCACTAGGGCATCTGGAGTGAACATCATGAAATAACAACAACCTCAAGTTTTGAATGGTGTCCTCATGAACTCATAACCAGAAAATGAAATGCTGCCTCTATCAAAGAAAAAACTCAGTTGCTCAGTAAGTCAAACACAGAAGTCCTATGTAATTCACTAATCTCCCCTCCAAGTGCCTACCCAGAAAACATGAAAACAAATGTTCAATCATAATCTCGGTTGTCAATGTCCATGACAGCTTATTTGCAACATCCCAAATCTGAAAACAATTTGAAGGACCATCAGATGGCATGGAATTTGATTTGTCTACAGAACATGGGTGTGGCAACAAATGTTTCTGTTGAATATATTCTGTTAACTGAAAGAGGCTAGTCACTAAATTGTATGTATTCTATGACATTTTTATGCTGTATTTTAATGGCAAACCTGGGAATAGGCAGATCTACAGAACAGTGAACTGGTGTTTCTTATGGCAAGGAGAAATGGAAAGACGAGAAAGAAATGGTACAGGTTTTCTTGGATAAAATGTTCCCTGGCTTGACAATGGTGATGGATATACATTACCTTATATGAGCAAAACCTGAATTACACATTGTAAGCAGGCACATTATTTTTATATATGAATTGTATTTCAGTAATGATGAATGATATTATTTTGATGGTAGTATGTGAGAGAGTAAGAAAAAAGAGAGGAAGTAGATACTTACATACAGAGAGAAGAAATGGGTCAAGAAAATTCACACTTGTTAAGATCTTCTTGACTTTCTGCACAAAGGGATCCTCTGGGTTGTTGAGGGAATCGATATTCACTCCAAATGATGTGCCAGTGATCACATCCATGCTATAAGCTCCAAGAATACTGAGGAGAGAGACATGGGAATCAATGTCTGCATCTGAGGCAGCTCATAGTTCCAAGCTACCCAGGCAAAGAGCCACACAGTCAGAATCACATGCTGGATCATCAGTGGGGTCTAGGCTCCTATCACACTCACACATGGGGCCTTTACCTGGTGTCAGTTTGCAGATGTCCCTTTCCTAGAGTTGAAGGGACACTAAGGTACTTACAGTCCCATCAACTGCACCACCACTTACTCTTTTATGGTGATGGGCTTCCCTTTCTCTTCTTCTCGTCTCAAGTTTTTCACCAATGTATCTCCATACTGTCCAATGATAGGGAACATCTAAACACAAAGCACAGCCTCTGTAGCTAAACAAGGAAACTCAGGTTCCAGAAAGACAAATCATCCCCAGTCACGAAGCAATGAGTGGGATGTTACAGTGGATTTTATAATGGGTCCTCTGGGCATGAAGACAGAAGACCATCTTATAGGAATTGTAACTCAGAGGACCAACCCTTGGAAAGAGAATGTGGACTTGTTTTCTACCTGTCCCCAGATTCACTGCATAAGTAAATGCCCTCTCCCTCATCACCTCCTTGAGTTTTCCACTGGTGAAAGTTGGAGACAGCAGTGTTCGAAGTCTCTTCCATTCTTCATCCTCAGAAATGGTGATGGCCTTTTTCAGAAGTCCCACTGGACCAAAAGCCTAGAGTTCAAATTGAAAGCCAATTTATCTTGCAGAAGTTATGTGTATGTCCACAGCCACAGAAAATATATCAAACAAACATCATTTGTTTAACAGATAGTTACTGATCCTAAGTGGCACTCCAACTTATGATTCATTAAAATCACTTCACAGCCTACATAATCATGAGTGTCACCTATCATCAGAGCATGGCTTCAAATCTTTCTTTCAAAATCTCTTCTTAAATGGAAATCCCTCTTGCAAGGGAAAAAGTGTTGTTTGGAGCAGGCTGTAGCACAAAGAGTGGCTCAAGTCCTCAGGCAGAGGGTGCTGTGGTAACTTTTAGAAGCAGTTGTTTCCATAATGGGGAGTTTTCTGCTTATGCAGCCCCTGGGGAAATATACGCATGTTCTGGAGAGAAAACTTTGAAGGCAGCGGTCTTGCCCTTAGAGTCATAGAAGAAAGAGTCTCAAGGACCGTGATACCAATAGGGTAGATTGTGAGAAATTTCTTGTTCAGATTTGAATACAAGATGTCACAAGTATATCCAATGCCCTACACTAGAGCTTACACAGAAGGAACAGGAATAGTGTGGGTTGATGGAAAAAAAATGGAGACACCAGAATCTTCCTTTCTGGGAACATATGAAAGCAACAGACCCCTACTATAAAACTGAAGACAACAAAAAATGTTGTAATTCAGAGAGTTAAATGATTATTATGGGATGTTTTCTAAAGCTTGCATTTTAGAAAACATCTCATACTTCTATACATAACTTGGTTAAGGTAAAAATAATTTCAGACTGTCTAACATATTGCTACTGTGGACAGCCAGCCTAGACACAGACTGTAAAAATAAAAGGTCCTATGTTTTGCAGATCCTGAATTTATAACTTCCTGATTTGACAGGTGCTGTCCAAAGATGTTTCAGGTAAGACTGTCTGTTTTGTATTTTGCTTCTTCATTTTGGACATTTAATGAGGAGATTAAAAAGAAATCCGGGGCTCTGATGCTAGTCAAATGCCTAATGTAGGCAATATGCTATATAAATAAAGAATGTCTCTGGTTGGGAGAGAGAGAGAGAGAGAGAGAGAGAGAGAGAGAGAGAGAGAGAGAGTTGCTGAATCCTCAGATGTGCATTCAGTCCCCTTTCTCTTTGGGGGACTTGAACCCCGCTGAAGCTGGACTTAACCGTTCTTCCAAGGGAGTAGAAAAGAAAAGCCCTACAGCATTCTTCAAGGCTGTTTATAGTAAAAATGGACTCAATTGGCCTTAAAAATAAGAGATAGAGAGATGGCTCAGAGGCTAAGAGCACTTGTTGCTCTTGCAGAGGACCCATGTCTGGGTCCCAGTATCCACATGGCAGTTCACAGCCATCTATAATTCCATGATACCTGACACCCACTTCTGACCTTCACACATGCATGTGGTGTACATATGTATATACAGGCAAAACACCCATACAGATAAAATTTTTAAAAAAATTACATGGTCTTGGGATACTGTTATCTTAGGGTAGTTCTGCAATATGTTTACCAACAGCATAATCAATTGGAGAACTGTTGTTTTTAAAATTATGGCAATTAGAAAGATTAAGAATTGGGAATGATGTCAAGCATGGTAGCACACACCTTTAGTCCCAGTGCTGGGGAGGCAAAGGCTAATGGACTGTTGTGAGTTCAAGGACAGCCTGGCCTATGTAGTGATTTCTGAGCCAACCAGGTCTATGGAGAAAGACCCTGTCTCAAAACAAGCAAACAAACAAATAAGCAAAAATGAATGGCTGATGGAGAGAAAATTTATACAAAAGCCTTAGCCAACTTCACACTTGATAGTGAGAGCCTGAATGTTCGACCCCCCAACCAGGAGCAGTTCTGAAGGCTCCTCTCACCACTGTTATTCAGTACTATCCTAGAAATGCTGGCTAGTGCAATAAGGTAAGAAAATAAAATTGAAACATACAGATTGCAAAGCAATGAGTACAAGTGTTCTGATTTTCAGGCACCGCCATTGTCCATGCAGAGCACACCAAACAGCATACAGAATACAAGGAATGAAGAAGTGAGTTTGGAAAAGTCACAGGACACAGTGACGGCACAGAATTCAATTGAATTTGTACATAATTGCAATGATAAGTGGAGAAATATTGAGAAAATGATGTCATAGCAATAACTAGAAATTAAATACTTAAAGCATAAATGTAACAAAACATGTGTTGGGTCTTTCACCTGAAATTGTCTATTTGGCAAGCAAAGGCAAACTAAAAATCAGAGAGGTACATGCTAGCCATGAATTAGAAGACACAACACAGTAACAATATTTCCCCTATATTTATTTCAATTTTTATCAAAATCACACTGAGCTTTTAAATTCAGACAAGAATATTCATAATTTGGATAGAAAAGCAAAGGTCCATGAACCAACCAAACAATTCTAAAAAAAAAAAAAAAAAAAGTAGGAGTTAACTAATCCACATGATGTCACTCATCAAAAAGGAATGGTCCCCATAGAGGGAAAACACTGTGATCAATTGATTGAAGAAAATAGATGAGAAAGAGTCCCACACAAGTAACAGGACTGGTAAGTTTTGGAGGGAACAACTTCTCCCAAAATGGTATTAGAACAATTGAACATGCATGGTATGACAGAAATCTTTACCTGACCTTTGTATCTCATACCAAAAAAATTACAAATAGATTATAGATGTAAATCTAAAATGTGAAACTACAGGTTATCATTAAAAAATAAGAAAGTTAAGCAAAATATTATCAAATTTGACCCC
>CABHPR010139052.1:0-37220 GCA_902168415.1 Peromyscus melanophrys | reverse complement strand
ACCACATGTTTAGAAGGAAGTTCCATGGTGAAGGAACAGTCCTGTGTCTTCACTGTGTAGCTTCAACACTAAACAGGATGTGTAACAATGTCAAAAACACAAGAGAGAGAGAGAGAGAGAGAGAGAGAGAGAGAGAGAGAGAGAGAGAGAGAGAGAGATGAGGGAATGCCACTCAGAGGATAAGCTCCCAATGATATCAAAGTTAATTTCATCTTAGTATACTGGCAGGAATATATTATATTTATACTCATGCAAGACATTATCATTTACAAAAACCAAGAAATATTCTGAGCATGGTGGTGGCTCTTTATTGTGATCATATAATTCTTTCCAAATTAAAATTAATTGAAAATTAACCATTGTGTTTCCTAAAAAGGACACCTACCCGGCGGTTTGTGAAGACTGAGTAACATTCTTTTACCAGCACTGTTTTGATGAGCTCTGGATCCGTGACAGCCAGCACAGGCTGTCGACCATCATAAAACCTGAGTGGGAAAACAGGGTGGACTGAACCTCTGAGGCCAGATTCTACAGTTGGAGTTACACCCAGGACTCCAGACTCTACCCCTGAGGCTGTAGAGGCCACACCGCCAGCTCTATAAAGCACAGCAACATGAACCCCTACTTCAAGTTCTGACCATAGCAGACACTGGAGTTGAATGAAGGGTAGTGTGGCTGAAGCAGGGGAGAGACACTTAGGACAAAACAGCTCTTCAAAGATGTCCTTAGTAAGAATGAACACGGAAACATTGGTTAAGGCGAGGCAAACTCACATGGTTAGTGCCAATACTATTCTTTTGTGTAAATAGTTCAGTACCTGGGTTGGAGGTGTGGCTCAGTGGTAGAGCCCTTGTCTATCAAGTGTGTGGCACTGGGTTTGACCTCCAGAGATATAAAAAAATCCAGAGAAAATGGTCAATGATTCCGAAGTCAAAACTTAGAGACAAAGAACTCAGTGTTCCTAATACTGTTGCAGTAGCAGTTGTTTTGGGACCACCAGAGGGCAGCACCACCCATGCTTGGCATCGGGTCACATGGCCTCAGCAGACCCTGTGACCAGGCCTGTGGTTTCTGAGGATGAATGGGAGGAGATGCAGAGACAGAGGCTCCTCCACTTGCTTGTGTCTCACAGCACAATGGTGACACCTCCTCCAACTTCTCACCAAACCACCGGCTGTTCTGACAGGGAAGGGCTGTGCCATAGGCTCAGCTACTCTGTGGAACCATTGAAGACATAGGCTCAAAGGAGAACACAGTGCTTTACAAATACCCTGCATCTCTTCCTCGAAGTCATCAGAATTAGATATACAGGGAATATCCATATGTTTTTCTAGTAAATTTAATATTTTAATTGCTACACATGTTTTTAGTATATAAATGAGTTCCTAATCTACTTACGTACATCTTCCAGCGTATCTTTCAAAAGCAAACATTACTTTTAAGTTGATATAAAGGAGTTCCAGGTTTGACTAAAACTGAATTGGTGTGGAGATGACCATGCATTTCTGAGCACATATTAGAAGGTTCTGAGCATTAGGTGCAAAGACATTGAATCTTGGAGCCCTTGATTAATCAGTCTGGAGGCTGTCCCAGTAGGGAAAACCCCCAGGGAATTCTTGCTGTTCAAATTCACAACTGTGATGTATTAGACCCTGGCAGGACAACCTCCAAAGGCCTTGTCCTCATGCAGTGGAGTGCTTCATTCAACAAGCCTACCCAGTGGAAGTTTCCAGAATACTCACCCCCATATTTTCCCATACTTTTTATAGCAGTCTGTATCAAATTTCCACAAACCCTGGAGAAAGAAATAAGGTTCAATCCATTATTGGCATGTATACAGTGGATCCTTCTCTAACTGGGGTGCAGATGACTCAAATTCCGTGAAATCAGGCTTCCTGTCCCTCACCAGGGATTAGAGGCAAGTTCTTATTAGAGACACCTGAAGGGACAGGGGAGACCAGAAGAATTGTCTGGAATGGAGAGTTTGAGGCTGGTCTTGAATTTTCTCAGTGTTGTATCTATTGAAAGAACTGTCGTTACTTAAGGATACCAAGCAGCTTCGTGTCTGGGTATGTGTGCAGGCTTTGTGTGTGTGTGTGTGTGTGTGTGTGTGTGTGTGTGTGTGTGTGTGTGTGTGTGTGTGTGTATGTGTGTGTGTGTTGTCCTTGAAATCCTAGAACACTCTAAAGTGTTCCTCAAGAATCCAAACTAAAAAAAAAAAAAAAGAATCCAAACTAAGGGAATATGTATAAACCTCCCAGGGTGTACACTCTTCTATCTCCTGGTTCAGTATTATCCCATTGTTTTATAATACAAAACATTGATAGAGTGAAGCCAGACTTGGTGGCACACAACTATAACTCTAGCACTCAGGAAAAAGCAAGAAGATGGAAAAATTGAGGCCAGGGTGGACATCATCTCAACATCTAAATGAGGGGAAACAAAAGAGCCACAGCTGGCCAAGGTGCAGAGAATAAGAAACTGCAGAAACTGCACTAAATGGAACTTCTCCTCTGTATAACAATTCCCTTCCCTTGGCACAGGGGTCGTTGTAAAAGAAGGGGCAGAAAGACTGTGTGAGCCAGAGACCGAAAACACTACCACAATACCACAAAAACTGTTTTCAAGGACACAATAGGGCATTTGCACATATGAACATTGTGAAAGTGTGCACAGGAACTGAGCAAGAACGAGCCAGACAAACCCTAGCATGGAGAGGAGAGGAGGACGTGAAGTCGTGTGTCCCTCCCCTCCCCACCCCCACCCCACCCCCCGCGCGCACGCATGCGCGCACACATCTGAGGAGCTTTAGGCAATTGGCCACTGCTAGGAGAGGAACAGTTAGTTTTCCTTAAGGGTGTGGCTCATGATGGATCAAACCACAATCCAGTGAGTGGCTATATACACAACTGAGAGTATGTAGGAAGCACAAATCAGACTCCACGGGTTACAGAAAAATACAGAAAGTGGGTAGGTAGGGAAGGACTGGGGATGTGGGAGGAGCGTGGGGTGGGGAGTGAAAACGATCAAAATGCATTGCATGAAATTCTCAGAGAACTAATGAAAATTGAGAAAACATAAAAAGGAAAATCAAAAAATTAAGAAGCAATAAAAAGAAAAGAGAGAGAAAATGGGACTGTGAGTGGAGATGATAGGGAAATCATGATGGGATGCAGGAATCAGTGAGAGGCTCCCTTTCTACAGCAGGACAGAGCAAAGGAAACACTAGCTCTGAGTTTTCAATGCCAAAGGTGAAAAGAGGAAATGTTCTGTCATGACATCATATCTGTGACTTAATGCAAAAGAAGATTCAGGAAGGGAAATGTGCTGGGGTGATTAGGAAAAATGTTCCCCTTTCAAGGGGAATGGCTTCAAGGCTTTCTCAAGCAGCTGTGGGGCAATGGAGGTCTCATTTAGATCTCAGGCCTGCAGTAAGCATCTAACTATAAAACTTGGACTCTGACAGGTAACTGGAGTATGTGGAGAAGGAAATCCTAGCAGAGAGCAGTGGGCTCTCAGGCTCTGCTGATGACCTTCAGCATCTGAGCTCATTATAATCTAGCCAGATGCCAGCCTTGGCCGACCAACCAAAGTCATAGAGAATCACCAACATTCATGGTCCTTGTTGCATTTATGGTGTACTTTCAGTGTCTCTAAAGATTTGATAAAATCATCCTTCCAGGGATGATTCTATAAAGGAGTCTGCCTTCACTTAGAAAAGCAAAAATTCTTTTGTCCTCTGGTATGTGAGGGTGAGAGACAAGCACTAACTTGTTTCGGTTGCAGCCACATCTAACTCAGACTGTCCCTCAGGTTGCTGTCTTGGGGAAAAGAACCAATGCAGAACACCATTATTCTGTCAAGCCCTCAAAAATGCCCTGGATATTAAGACAGTATAGAGCCATTGAAGCAACTGCAGGGGACACAGGAGTCCCTGAGAGGTTTCTGGTAAAGGGGAATTCCCTGTAGTCAACACACAGGCATCCTGATGCAGGGATGCTGCAGAACTGGCCAGCAGGAAGAGAACAAGTGCTGCTCCTGAGCCCAGTGTGAAGTCTGGTCTAGTGCACACAGGCTGCTGCAGTGCTATTGTGACCAGGCATGCTTTCCTGTGAGTGCTGGTTAAGGACACCTGTGCCTTCCTGGAGGCTCCACTAAGGAAAAGCCCAGACTTCTCCTGCTCCTTACAGTCTGAACGTGAAGTCCTGAACACCAGGCTCTGATATGTCTGTGGTCACAGCTTTCTAACCACAGCTGCAAATATGTCAGCAAATCCTAAAGGGGAGCCTGAGCACTTTCCCGGTTGGACACACACAGTTTCGAGGGGCCTGACACCCCAGAACTTTCTCCCTAGGACTGGTGTTTGCATCTATGGAACTGATCTATAAACAGATACACAAGAAGTTGCATCCATAAGAAGAAAAGAAAGAGCTCAAACAGTACTCACATTTTGGTAGCCCAAAATGGTGCCCAAAAAAGGCAGAGGTTTGGGTCCAGGAATTCCAAGCTTCTTAAAAATCCCATTAGAATAGGTCCCATATCTATAAAGTAAAAGAAAAAGCCAGGAACATGTCATCGTGGTGCAACCATCAACGGAGACCCTCCCTCAGGATCTGTGCTAGCTGTCCTCTGCTCTAAAAATATAGCACTAAGTGGGAAATGGTTCTGGATACTAAAAGACAAAAAACAACTTGAGTTATCCAGAGGAAGGATGTTTCAGGTGGGGGTTACAGAAAAGAGGGAAGAGTGGATGCCGACCCTCCTACAATGTCTAGGATGCATGATGGGAAATTGTGTAAAGCATGTTAGGGGATGAGAGAGAGAGAGAGAGAGAGAGAGAGAGAGAGAGAGAGAGAGAGAGAGAGAGAGAGAGAGAGAGAAATAGACATATGTGTGCACAGGGGAGATGCCTTACCCAGCGCATGCTAAGGAAAGCAAGGAGGCAAAGACAGTGAGAAGTTTAAGCATCTCCATAATCTTGGGACTCCCCAAGGGCTGTGGTGCCCAATTGTTTATGAGTTCTCTGAATTGATGTTGGTTATTCTGGGTACAGACTGAGAGCCACTCCATCTTCCCAGGAGCAAATCTTGTCAAAATCCTCTGAGCCATAAGGTAAGAGCAGGAGGGAGTCAGAAGTGTGGGAGCTCAAGGGATCGGCAATAATGTCAGTAGGAACTGCATTACCAAAGCCTTGATTTCAACTTCTCCTCCATGTTCTCTTCAGATGTTCCAACAGGAAAAGGAAAGGGGGCCTGCATATCACCCCAACTCCAGTTACAGATAGGGAGAAGCTTGGACAGCTACTCACATGTAGATGAGCACCAGGCTGGTAGCCAGCAGCACCCAGGTTTCCATGGAAAGGTTGGGGATCAGCTCCATCTCAGCTTTCCTTCAGCAGTTCTGGCTCCAAGTTTCCCTCCCAGCTGAGAGTCTTGCAGGGCTCCCCTGCTGTGCCCAGCTGAGATCCAATGAGGCCCTGCAGTGCTTATATGCTGAGAAAGGAGGAGGTGTCAGCGATGTAGCCAGGAGAAAGTCCTCCCTTGCACTGCCTGAACTCAGAGAACTGAGATGGCCTTTTCAATGACAGTTATCAAAAGTTCATGCACAATCCTACTCTGACCTCCTTTGAGTACATATTCTAGGTTAATATTTGTTCTTTCAGAAACTCAATTAAATCCATTGGCACTAAATTTCTTCTAATTTGCCAGTCTCTTTCATGCATGTTCTCATTCCAAAACACATTGAAAACAGAGAAACTGTATCTACTGATCTTCACCAGCGCAAGGCTTCCTTTTCTAGTGTGTGTGTGTGTGTGTGTGTGTGTGTGTGTGTGTGTGTGTGTGTACAGTGTATGCAGAAGTCGACACTGGGTGTCGTCCTCTGTCACTTTCCTCCTTAGTTTTCAAGGCAGGATCTATTACTGAACCTAGAGCTTGCCATTTCAGCTAGCCTGGCTGGGAAGCAAGGCTCTGGGGACCACCTTTTCTACCACATACTTCCTCCCTTTCTGAGGTTATAGACATTTGCCAGCAGCCCGGTGAATACAGGGGTACTAGAAATTTTCACTTGGGTCCCTTTCACAGCAACTTTTCAGAGTCATTTGCATAGCCCCAAATTCCATTTCCTATAAGGTTCCTCTATACCCTTTAGGACTTGAAAGTGTCCATCAAAACACAGCTCAGAAAAAAATATGAGCCTGGTAGAGTCATTTCTCACCAGTGAAACCCAACAAGGAGAATCACCCTGTGTACTGGCTAGTTATTTATGTCGACAGTGACACAAGCTAGAATCCTTGTAGAGGATGGGGCCTCAACTGAGAAAATGCCTCCATAAAACCAGGCTGCAAGCAAGCTTATTAGGCATTTTCTTGATTAGTGCTTGATGGAGGAGGGTCCAGCCCATTGTGGATAGGAACACCCCTGGCCAAGTGGTCCTGGCTTCTATAAGAAAGCAGGCTGAGCAAGCCATGGGGAACAAGCCAGTAAGCGGTATCCCTCCACAGCTTTTGCATTAGCTCCTGCTTCCAGGTTCCTGTCCTGTTTGAGTTCCTGTCCTGACTTCCTTTGATGATGAACTGTGATACGGAAGTATAATATGAATAAGCTCTTTCCTTTCCAAGTTGCTTTGGTCATGGTGTTTCATCACAGCAATAGTAACCCTGACTAAGACACCCTACTATGGATTACTTTGTTCCTCTGTACAAAATGGATCAATTTCCTCTCTAAATTCTACTACTATTCTGGGGTGCTGTGCATCTGTCTTTAGTGACAACTGCCTTACCATTGGTGGCTGATGTGCTTGGCATCCTTCTGGGCATGAATGCTGTGGCTTGATTCTTTTGTACCCATTGTCCTTAGACAGATAATTTTTCAGATGGATGGGTACATATCTTGGCCAATGATCTGTCTAGTTTGCAGTCTATGACAGGGCCATTTGAGAGGCTGCTAAATACTGCCTACTGATCCCTCAGCTTCCATGCCATCTATCCATTTGTGGTCTTTCCTGTAGGGACCACACGTCAACAGAATCCTGGTTGATCATCCTGACCTTATAGTGAGATTGGCTGTGACAGAAGCAATTCATCTTGCATTAGCAAGTTAGGAAGATTAACATGGTCAAACTAGGTCCACAGGGCCCGTTCAACTAACCTGTCAGGAAGTCTGCCAGATATAAAATATTCAGCAAGGGTGTACAGATATAACAGTGGATAATACCTAAACAATTCCTTGACAACCTCACAGATTGGTAGGAAAATATACACGGAAACCCCCAATAATAAAGGTGTAAAGGACAATGGAGCATGAAAGAGAAAGAAGAGATGAAACCCATCATTTTCTCAAGACCCCAATCCTGCAGCAACTGGCTCATGACTGCAAAAACAGCCTTAATCTACTCATGAAAACAGACCCTCCACAGCCTTATCCCTCCTGAGGGTTCAGTCTCTTTGTTGGGTTACATTTAGACTAAGTTTCTAATACATAAACTTGAGGGTATGCATTTAAATCAGAGAAATTGCACTTACCAAATTACAATAGTGGTGTTTGGTTTTTAAAATCTCTGCATATAAGGAAGCTATTAGGGTATATAACAGGCTATGGGTCACATGCTTCTGGCATTACGATTCCATCCTGGGCCAGGCGTTGGTGGCGCACGCCTTTAATCCCAGCACTCAGGAGGCAGAGGCAGGCCGATCTCTGTGAGTTCGAGGCCAGCCTGGGCTACCAAGTGAGCTCCAGGAAAGGCGCAAAGCTACACAGAGAAACCCTGTCTCGAAAAACCAAAAAAAAAAAAAAGACTCCATCCTGGACCAGTTGGCAAGAGGCATCAGGTTGGCACAGCCCCTGGAAGCATCTCTGTCCTTTGTAGGCACCAAAGTGATGATATATCTCCTGGTCCTCAGCATGTGTTTCATGAGCCCTCATCTAATTTCCTGTAAGGAAGCTGAATGAACCTCAGTGGGTCAGAAAAGACAGACATGGAAGTGTGTGTTGGGGGGAAACCAGCTGGGAAGCTGCTCTGTGGAGTGGAACAGAGAAGAGAGGTTCATGATTGGTGAGTGTGACCCAACTGCAGTACATGCAGGTATGAACATCTATTATGAATAACATGCTATTATTACCCAAAATGTAACATATTATGATAAAATTAGTGCAACAGAAAGGTAACTTTTTTTTTAGTTTTTTGAGACAGGGTCTCCCTATATAGCTCTGGCTGTTCTAGAACTCATTATGTATGACTAGGCTGTCCTTGAATTCACAGAGATCCGTATGCCTCTACCTCCTGAGTGTCGGGATAGGTATGTGCCACAAGTCTGGCAGAAAATAACTAGTTTTAAGTGTGCAATTTATTCAGCACACTCACTTTAGTGCACACACCACTGCTAATCTGAAACTGTGTGGATTCCTTCCTCTTCTCTCTCCCATTACTGACCCACCACTGAATATCTGTCTTTGTTGGATGACTCACTCCGGGTCCTTCAAATCATGAAGATCATACACTACATGTGATTTCTACACCTGGCATGTTTCACCTAGCATGGTGTTTGTCAGGTTCTTCTATAGCATAGAATCTATACAGATTTGAATGTTACCCTCAAAAATCTAATCTCCAAAACAGATACTGATGACAGTGTCTTTCCCTCCACAATGACCTCACAACAGACCAAATCAATACTGGACCTAGATTGGACTTAGGACCTAAAACAGCAAACTGAGTTCATGGCTGCCTTTATCTAGTCAGAACAAGACGCTAGTCCAGTCCCAAGACTTGTCATTCCCCCCACAAATGTTCACTGCAGATAAAGAGTTCAAGTAGGGTATCAGAGGGCAAAAGTTATACAGTAACATTACCTTGCATGATGTATTTACTGTGTCTGCAAGAGATAAGAGTTCAAGTTTGCATGGATTAAAAGATTGAGAGTTTGTTGAGAGGGCACAGTTTGCTTTCTATGGCCTGAGGTAAGCTAACACTTTTTTTGGAGCATGCAAACTAGAAACATGGTGTCCACAATTGATTCTACTGTCACTTGTGGTACCCCTTCCCCCTAATTCATACCAGGGAATAAGTCAGCAGAGGAAAACATCCCATTGCCTGCCATCACTGCAAAAGGCCAATTTAAATGGCAATGTGCTTAACTCGCTGACCCTTCCACATGCGCTACGAGGTAGGTATGGTTGGACAGCAACCTCACTTTCTGGAGAGGAATACTGAGACCAGGAAGACTGAAGGAACTGCCCCTCCACCACTGTGTCACACTGCTGGTCCAGCTGGAGAATGAAACAAACACTGGCTGTCAGATGCCACAGCAAGCACTCTGTCTCCGTGGCCATCTGCATAGAGATGCCCCATGTGACAGTGCCTCCAGCAGCCAAGATCTGTGTTCTTGTCTCCTACCTCCATCCATTTCAACTGCAACCAAGTGATCTCTTACGATAAAGGAGATTGCCTTTTGACCTGCCGACCTTCTCCCGTCCTGCACCTGATCTAGTCCTGATCACCCCGAGATTCTTTCTTCCTCCAGGCAAATCTCCTCCTTACACAGAAGCCACTGGATTCTGAGAGTGTGAGATGTGGTCACTCATGATTGACATTTGATGTGACATCAATATAAATTGCTAGCTTTGGAAGGACCTGTATCAAAACAGAAAACAACATATTTCATTAACAAATTTACCATCATTCCTAACTAAAAATTACAGTACCACAGCTTGGATATAGTTTGAACTCCAGGAGTTCATGAGTCAGAATTGAACTCCAGTATGGTGGTGTTCAAAGATGGTAGAAACTTCAAGGGAAGAAGCATAAGGGAAGTGGTTATTGGCTCCCATCCCGTGCTCTAGATTCCTGCCCTGCCATATGATCTCTACCTCTTTTTTTTTCATTTTTCTTTATTAAGAAAATTTCTACTCACTCTACATACCACCCACAGATCCTACCTCCTCCCTCCTCCCACCCCCAGCCCTCTCTCCCAAGCCACCCCGCATCCGCACATCCCCCAAATCAAGGTATCCCATGGGGAGTCAGCAGAGCCCAGCACACTGAGCCTAGGCAGGTCCAAGCCACTTCCCACTGCACCAAGGCTGTGCAAGGTGTCACACCACAAGAACTGGATTCCCAGAAGCCTGCCCATGCACCAGGGATGAATCCCGATGCCCCTGCCTGGGTGCCCCCCAAATAGTTCGAGCCAAACAACCGTCTTCCATATCCAGAGGGCCTAGTCCAGTCCCATGGGGGAGCAGACTGGGTGTGGGGGGGGTGGCAGAGGGCGAGGGGTGAGGGATGAGAACATAGGGAAATGGGAGGGTCAGGCTGGAACAGGGACAGAGTGAGAGGGCAGGGAGGAAGATACCATGATAGATGAGGACATCATAGGAATAGGAAGAGACAGGGTACTGGGGAGGCTCTTAGGAATCCACAAGGATAACCCCACCTTGGTCTGCTGGCAGTGGTCCAGAGGGTGCCTGGACTGGTCTACTCTGGTGACCGGTCTAGCAAATAACCTAGCTGTCATCATAGAGCCTTTGTCCAGTGACTGATGGAGGCAGATGCAGAGATCCATGGCCAGGCACCAGGCTGAGCTCCGGGAATCCAATTGATGAGAGATAGGAGGGATTCTACAGGCGAGGGACATCGAGATCATGATGGGAGGACATGCAGAGATGACTGGTCACACAAGTGGAAACCCATGAACTGTGGACTGGTGGCTGTGGATCTCTACCTCTTAATGATGCTCCCACCATAACACACCCTGCCATGATTTCATAGATTCAGGGGTCCTGACCACAGTCAGTGATAAACTATTTGGAATCATATTTTCCAAAACAATGGGATAAATAAAATTATTAATCATACACCAAAGTCTCAGTGTCAACAACACCTGCCTATCAATGTTTCTTGAAGTACTCACTATTCATGATTGCTAAGTTATAAAACCAACATAGGTTTTGAAGAAAATATGGTATAGAATCTTTTCAGTCATAAAAAGGGGAATAAAGTTATATTATTTGTAAGAAAATGGATGCAACCAGAAATAATCAAATTAAGCAAATTAAGTCATCCACAGAAAGACAAATATTGGATGTTTCTGTTATTTGTGGGTCCTAGGGTTGGTGGACACAAAAAATTATTTATGTACATATGATATGAAAGTAAAGCAAAGCTGTCTAGGAGAACTGAGGGTAGAAATGAGAAAATGGATGGGAAAAGGGAAGGGTAGCATATTATGTGGGCTATGATCAAAGAACACTATATAGGTGCATAAAGGTGGCCTTATAAGCTATGCATAATGATTGGGGCAGAAATGGATACCCAGATGTGTTATCATGGACATGTCTATACTCCAGTGTGAAGACACCGCTCTGGGCTTGGATCTATCCAAGCAATACCAAGAGAGATTTAAGACAGGAAGTCAGACTAAGGACAAAAGGTAGGGTGACCTAACAGCACTGTCCAAAGAAAGTCACCAGTGGAGTATTGACACCCGAGAAGCACTCCACACCTGTCACTCACTCACTGCAACTTGGGAAGACATTTCTATTCTCCATCCCCTGTCCTGCCCAAAAAAAAACTACTTGTTCTTAGTTCCCAAGTTCTAGCATACTATGAGCTAAGTTCAAAATAGCAAGCATATGGACTTTAGGAAAGAGAGCAGTGGGAGGAAGGTGACTGAAGCTGTCTGCCATCTAGAGTATGTTGCAATCTGAGTGAAGTTACTGATGGTGGCAGGTATTGGCTGTTGTCTTGCAGCATTATCACACTGGGATAGTCTCTGTTAAATATTAAACAGAGACCTCGACTAACCACATGAACTTCATGAATTTCAGTTTGTCCCCACTCTGTGCTGGGAACTCTGACAACAGGGATTTGGCTCAGCCCAGGTGCACACACTTAAGAACAACTGTACTGCTGGCTTCAGGAAGTCATGTCTTTTACTGATTCCCCCAGGTAATGTATGTTTAAATGCACCCAAAGGGCAGATGTGGGAAAACCACTAATAATGGCATGTACCTCATGTTTTTCTGTAGTAGTGTCTCACTGATGTAATCTACCAAGAAAATCACTCAATGAACAATTAATCCTTAGTAAATTCAGATATTAATCAATCAATTTAGGCAAATGAAGTAAATAAAATTGGGAATCCTTAGTGGCTACTCTACTTGTCCTGAAAGGTGGTCAACAACATACCCAGAAATTGTGCTAGCCAAAGGAAAGGGCAGAGGAAGCCTGCTGAATCCAAATGTCTTCCTAGCCATTAAGTTATCTGGGAGAAAAGTGAGTTCTGATGACATGACTAGTGAAAACAGAAGATTGGAGATACTTTACAGGAAAGGGGAATGGGCCGTGTAACACTCTGTTCCTGTTCTAATGGGTTACAATGAGTGCAATGTGTACATTTTCACTAGAGAGTAACATCAACTTATGTAAAAACATAAAATTCTTTGGTAAAATTAAATATATAAATAAATCTCAAAACAGATTCCCATAATTTGGGTTGGTAGTTCCCCTCTTCATTATTTCATAAGGTACAAAAGGAAATGGGTAAAATGTCAACCATAATTGGTATAGGATATATAAAGATGTAATTTGTGATATCAATGGTATAATGGATGGAGGAGGAATGAAAGAATGCAACTGTTTTATACAACTTACAAAAAGTTTAAATAAAGTTTACAAGTGATTATTGTATTTGAACATGTTTCATGTATTCCTCTTGTCAGCCACTGAGGAGAGACATATAACATGTACACTGAAGGAAAAGAAATCAAGTCTGCTTGGCTGTCTGGATGCCTGTTCATCATTCTTGGCTGTTTGAGAGGAAACCTTTAGGTGAGGCTCAGCAGACACACCTTCTGGGTCATCCATCTTCCACATGGATGTGCGTCCTTGGACAGACTCCTTTGAAGACCCTTGATCTAAATCTTAATTGCATTCCTTTCTGTGGTTTTGCATGAGATATTTTCTGGGTTTGGAATGTTCTCCCACTTTCTGTCAGTGAACTCCTACAACACCCCCAGTTTCAATGCACCTCTAAAAAGGTTCCTAAGTTAATAAACTAGTCAGATTTACAGGTATAGTTCATGGTAGCAAAACATGTTGGTATTGAGAGCTTCTGCTGAGTATATCATGCATACATGGAGATCTTATGTGGCTTACATTGGTTCTTTATTTTCCAGACCAACTAGAAATGAAACACAGATTGGTGTTTCACAACCTGCACCTAAATAACATTGTCAACAAAAACTCTTTTGCATAGAGATCCCATCCCAACTACAAACCATGGGAGAGTGTGATAGTTTGAATGTGAGCTGTCCCCCATGGGCTTGTGTGAATGAACATGTGGTTCCTCTCTGGTGAAGCTATTTTGGGAGGTTGTGGAACCTATGAGACAAAATGCCAAGCTGATAAACGAAGGTCACTAGGTCCAAGCTTTGAGATCCTACGCTTCCTCTGCTTCTGATTCTGTGTCTTCTTCCTGGTCCGTACCATGTGATGATGCCACAAGTCCTGAGCATTATCTGTTTGATGGACCATACCCCTTAAGATGTGAGTCACAACAACTTCTCTTCCACTAAGCTGCTTCTATCACATACTCTAACAGAGTGCTGAGAAAATTAGCATAAAACTATGCCAAGAATTAGAGTGTTTACTGTGAAATTCTGAGCATGTGTCTTTTAGGCCTTTGGTTAAGATTTGTGGTAGAAAAGTCAAAAAGCTTTGTGATAGAGGTGGAGGAAACCCTAGGCTTTTTATCAAGTGCCTTCCCCCACTGAGCCATCTTGCAAGAACAGAAGTTACTATTTAATAAGTCATTAAAAATTAGGCATGTGTCCCATGACCAGCCAGGAGAACATTCCAGATATACATTGCAAAGACCCAGAGAAAGGAGAGGGTTAGACTCTGTTTGGAGACCTGTTTGACTGGAGAGTGAAGTAAGGCTGAGAGAAGAGATGAGACTAGGGGATGGGTCAGAACCTTGATGGCCAACAGCAAGTGTCGATCTTACTGTGCTCATAAACCTTTCATTAACTGCATTTTGAAACCAATCCCTTCCTGAGCCTTTTAGGGATTTATTACCTCCCTACCCATAGAATACTGAAGTTTAGGAAATATTTATATGTTTTGATCCTAGATACTAGAGAGAGAGGAGAGTGGGAAATTTTATAACTGTTAGGGGGTTCAAGCTCCTAAGAGGAGTAGATATGGGGCTAGGTGGTCTTACTGGAAACATAGGTCCACAGAGCCGCAGATGATGCCAGTTCTGATTAACACCCAGGAAATTAATTCCTTACCCATTTGTTACACACATGGTGAGGCATGTGATAAGAAGAGGTGGTTATGTGCAGGTGATAAAGGTTGGTAGTTCATTCTCAACAAACTCATGTAATTGTAACCATGTGGTTGGGATTTTCTGATCCAAGAGTCCCAGTTTGCTGGCCTGGACCTCACTATGCAGACCATGCTGGCCTCAGAATTTCAGAGATCTGCCTGCCTCTGGTTCCTGAGTGCTGGTGTTCAATGTGTGCTCCACCACACACAGCTTAATCAGGGGTTTAGCCTAAGTGTGAACTTGCTCCTGTTTTGACACTTGAATGTGCACTGTGCATTCTAGTGATGTCACTCGGCGATGCTCTTAACTTTTGACTTTTTTGTGAAATTCAGAGAATGGAAAGGGTTGGCTACCAGCCTGCTGCCCTAGTCTCTTCAGCCATATATTCAAATTAGATGTGGTAGTGAATAAAGACGGTGGATAGGTTTGAAAAGAAATACTTTTATTCAGCTAGGTGGTGGTGGCACATACCTTTAAATCGGCACTTGAGGTGTCAGATCTCTGTCAGTTTGAGGCCAGCCTGATCTATAGAGTGAGTTCCAGGACAGCTATGGGTACACAGAGAAACCCTGTCTCGAAAAAACAAACGAAACAAAACAAAATGTTAGAAATATTTATATTCTCCACATAATGTTCATTATGAAATATTGAATGGAGAACATTTGACATGAATTTAACTACTAGAGTAATCATAATTCTTCTCATTCTTATTAAAACCATAAATAAAATTACAAGCTATCATTTACTCTTAAGCAGAGCCCAACTGTAATTGGTGGAGTCAAGTGTCAGAGGTGAACCTCCACATTTCAGTCATAGACTTCATGATTTCCTTTACGTTAGACAGTTGATAATATTATGCACAGACACTGAGCCTGTTCAGAGAATGTACTACATTCTTAACCATTAAGGTTACAGACAGTGGATTAAGCCCATCTTCATTTGGACTTCATTCAAAGGTAAATTTGAGTCTATGTGCTCTGGGACACAAAACCCTTGATGAACACAGATGGACTCATAAGGGAAATTGACACACCAGTTATGATGCCACCTCTCAACACAACCTTTAGGACAATTGATTTTTGTGGTTGAAGAAGCCCTTGCCCACTAGACACCAAGGGATCTTGAACAAACAGAGTGAGAAGAAATGAATGAACCATCCCCGACTCCAGAAGGAAATAGATAAGGTCCATTAACTACAAAGATACTTTACAAACATATAAAAAACTACTTGGCCTGCTAATACATATTATCTAACCTGTGGCAAGATTGCACAGTGAAAGCAATCTCCCAGACATTGATTTAGTAAAATATTTATTGAACACCAGCTGTTTATAGGGCCTGAATCACATATGTTCATCAGCTTCTCAATTGTTGGTTGTCCTGTAGTTTCATTAACAAGTGCATTTTAGTTTGATTTTACAGCCAGTGAGAAAGCTTTTGCCCATTGTATTCTGTAACCTTTATAAGAATGGAAAGTGGCTAAAATTCAGTTTAGATTATTTTTAGAGTATTTCAGCAAATCTGATTTAGTCTAAAATTTAAATCCAAGTTGCTTCCAATACAATATTTTACAAAAAGAGAAAAAAGTGAAAAGTTTAAATTTGGGGTTTTCATATTTTAAAAGTGTTTCCTAAAGCAAATGGAGGAATACTTGGTTTGTACAACTTTCATCCTAAGACTTACAGCTACAGGTTTAAGGCTGTTTTAAATTGTCCCCAGCTTTGGTCTTCCCTATATATTTCAGCTGAGATCTGACCTGATTTTTCTCATGGTATAGACGCAGGTGGATGGATAGATGGAGGGGTTGGTGGTGAGGTTTTGCCTCCAGAGTGCTGGGCTGAAAGGTGTGTGCCTGATGGACTTGGGTGTGTGGAAATGACTTTAGATTACATATTTAATATATAAGAACTGTCGCTTTTGCCTAGTTTTTCCCCTTTTTTCCTTTCAAAGGATGTTTATCTAAGACAGAAGAATTAAAATCATTTCCTTAGAATTCAAGACTGCAGGAAAACTGGTTATATGAGACTCTCCTCTGGCAAGCCCCACTAAGATGGTGACTGCTTAACAGAGGAATTTCAAGCTTCCCTCCAGCTGCACAGGTTGGGGTTTGGTGCCCTTAAATGTCAGTTATGGAAACTGAGGCTGTGAAAGTATCTTGTTATGGGGTGGACTAGAGAGATGAGGACTATCTTAAATTTAAATGGTGATTCAATTCTTAAAATATGGTCTTCTTAAGTGCTAAGAAATTTTCTAAACTTTCTTTTTTGCCAGAAAAACTTAAAATGCAATTTCAAAAGATTGATTTAGAATTGGCCTCTCTGTAACAGAGATAGTTTTGCATGATTTCTGGGCCTTGGTGCATAGAATATATACATGTTGATGTTGAGGTTGCCCCTTCTGTTCTTTCTTTCTTTCTCTCTTTCTTTCTTGGTTTTTCTTTTTTAAATTTTTTATTGATTCTTTGGGAATTTTACATCATGTACCCCAATTTCATTTGCTTCTCAGTCACTCCATATATGCCTTTTACCCTTGCAGTGACCCCCCCAAAAGGAAAACTAAAAAAAAAATGCAATTAAGATGAAAATAAAATAACAAATAAGAATATTAATTAAAAAACAAACAGACAAACAAAACCAACGAAAACAAACAAAACCAAACCCACTTTACTCCTCTGTCTTTCCTGCCTCACCATCGCCTCTGCATTTGTCTTGGTGGCACTGGGAGCTGCCATGTGTCAAGCAGGATACCCTTTGTCCACACAGCTTTACTTGCAAATGTTCATCGTGTAATGTGTAGTTGGTCTGGTACAAGGCCTCTGGCTTCTGGTACACCATCAGTGCTAGACCCTCACTGAAAATCCTCTTGGATCTCCTGCCGTTGCCCTGAGTTATGGAGATCTCTGTGGCTATGGTTCTGAAGGACCAATCCTTTTAGATGCTCCTGCTGGTCACAGATGGAGTAGAGGTTGGGGTGTGCCAACTCAAAGCTCTGGATGCATGTGTGGGTGGTAGCTGAGTTGGTCTGACTTGGCTGCTGGGATCATCCCCTAGGTGAGGGATAAAGGCAGCTTTCCCAAGAATGTGTGTGGGTGGGGGTTGGGGAGCAGCTCTTCTATTAGGGGTGGGGCCAGCTCTCCCATGCAGAGGTCATAGGAGTCACTTATCTGAGGGCTAGCTAAGGAAAGGGTCAGCTATCTTGTGAGAGGCCACAGTTCTTTCTGGGCTAGTGATGGACTGGGCCAGCTCAGCATGGTCCTTTGTACTTCGACACATGGTTTGCAGGGGCCCCTGTGATAATGTGGGCAATGGAATCAACACAGACTGCAGCTGAAGCAGGACCATGAACCCAGACATTTCTATTTAGCAGCAGCTTGGGCCCAGATGTCACCATGGCCCCAGGTGGCAGCACATGCCTCTCAGGCATGGACCCATCAGCATTGTGGTCACTAGACTCCAACATGGCCTCAGGTGGCCGCCCAGATCCCAGGCAGTCTCAGGAACCATGGACCTCAATCCAGACCCTGGCTCCATGGTAGCGCCATGGACCCAGACACGGGCCCCTGGCCACGCAGCATAGGCCTGGGTATTAACATGGCCTTGGGTGGCAATGCACGCAACTCAGGTCAGATTGGCCCCAGCAGCAGCACATCTCTTGGACACGAACATGGCCACAGATGGAGGCCCGGAATTCTGGCATCCTTCTGGCTTTGGGTGGCAACATGGGCTGTGGACCATGGACCCAGATACAGTCTTCAGCAGCATCCTGGGTCTGGAAGTCACCACGGCCCTGGGCGGCTGCAGAGGTGGGTGCACTTTCTATAGAACGATTGCTAAAAGAAAATACATTTTGTAGTAAATATTGTGAGATTGGATATTTTTATTTATTTATTTTTTATTAAGAAAATTTTTTCATTCATTTTACACACCAATCAAAGATCCCCCTCTTCCCTCCTTCCAGCCCCCAGCCTCCCTCTCCCAGCCTATCCCCACTCCCCCTAACAAGAAGACAAGGCCTCCCATGGGGAGGCACATCCAGTAGAGGCAAGTCCAAGCCCTTCCCCCTGCCCCAAGGCTGCATGAGGCATCCCATCATAGCTAGTGGGCTCCAAAAAACCCCCTCATGCACCAGGGATGAATTCTGATCCTACCGCCAGGGGGCCCTCCAAGCAAATCAAGCTACACAATTATCGTGCCATGCAGAGGGCCTAGCCCAGTCCCACGCAGGCTCCATAGCCACTAATCCAACTTTCATGAGTTCCCACTAGTTTGGTTTGGTCATCTCTGCAGGTTTCCCCATCATGATCCTGATGCACTTGCTGATAGAATTCCTCCTCTCTCTATTTGACTGGACTCCTGGTGCTCTGCCTGGTGTTTGGCTGTGGATCTCTGCATCTGCTTCCATCAGTCATTGGAGAAAAGCTCTGTGATGACAGTTAGGGTATTCACCAGTCTGATCACTGGGGTAAGCCAGTTCAGTTCAGGCACCCTCTCCACTATTTCAAGTAGTCCAACCTGGGGGCACCCTTGGGGATTCCTGGCAACTTCCCTATCACCGGGTTTCTCTCTATTCCTATGATATCTCCCTCTATCATGGTATCGCCTTCATTGCTTTCCCACTCCATCACTGTTCCAGCTTGACCATCCTTATGTTCTCATCCCTTATGTTCTCATCCCCCATTCCCTACCCTCCATTGCCCACCCCTCATCCCCAGTTTACTTATGGAGATCTCATCTATTTCCCCTCCCCAGGGCAATCCATGCATCTCTCTTTAGTTCTTCCTTGTTAGCTAGCTTCACTGGAATTGTGGGTTGTTGCCTGGTTATCCTTTGCTTTATGTTTGAGAGGATGTGGAGCAAGGGGAACACTCCTCCACTGTTGGTGGGAGTGCAAACTTATATAGCCACTTTGGAAATCAGTATGGCTGTTTCTCAGAAAATTGGGAACCCATCTACCTCAAGACCCAGATATATCACTCTTGGGCATATACCCAAGGAATGCTCGATCATACCACAAGGACACATGCTCAGCTATGTTCATAGCAGCATTATTTGTAATAGCCAGAACCTGGAAACAACCTAGATGCCCCTCAACTGAAGAATGGACAAAGAAAATGTGGTACATATACACAAAGAAGTACGACTCTGCAGAGAAAAACAATGACATCATGAAATTTGCAGGCAAATGGATGGATATTTTAATATATAATTTCATAAGGATATCTGACAGCAAATATGAGTGGCTGTTGTCCAGTAATACAGATTTAACTTTCCTCAAAATTCCATGTTCCTATGTGATGACTGCTTCATGGGGTTTTTACAGCAACAGACAAAGAGAATCTAAATCAGGGCAAATGGCACATACGTTGGTGGAAACATTAGGAGGGTGAGTTAAAGCAAAATGGGGGTTCTACAGGTCTCAGATGCTGTCTAAGGACATCCTCAGATGTTGATTGGTTGGAAAGTAGTGCTCTGTTCATCTATTCCAATGAGTTACCTAATGGTCACAAAATGTTGAGTAATAAATTGGTATGAAATAGGCTATAGATGCCCTAAGGTAATTTGGCTCTGAGCTTGCACCATCCTAACCTCCCTGAAATTGTTGAAGTTCATCAATTTATTGGCTTTCAGAGGAGGTATACATACAGTTTTCATTTTGAGGTCATTTATTCACAGTATATACAATGGGAAATTACCAAGATGTTATGGTTTAGTCCGATAACTAGGCCCTAAGGAGATGGATCAATTGGTATAAATTACACACCATGTAAACATGAGGACCTGAGTTTGATTCCCAGAACCCACATTAAAATAAAGAAACAAGAGCTGGACTTGGTGGTGGATAGGAAACAAAGATGAATGGACCCCAGAGCTCACTAGCCAACAAGCCCAGCTGTAGGCAATCCTAGGTCAGTGAGGGATCTTGTCCCCAAAAATATCACCTGAGAGATGACACCTGAGGCTGACTGCTGGCCCACACATACACACACACACACACACACACACACACACACACACACACACACAAGACAAAAACTAGTTACTTGTACACCTTTTTCACTGATGTTCTCAGGCTTTGGCCTAGTTAGGAATTATCAAGGTATGTTTAAGTATCCACTGTTAAGGTATTTGAAATGAGCATTTTATAAGCAACTGCGTTAATACCCTATGTCTCTGTGGCTAGCAATGGGTGGGGCTCTGTATCTGAACTTTATATATTTTGCACAAGCTTATAGGGTTCTTTTTGTGTAAGCTTAATATATGCTAAGAAACTAGTAAGGGCTATTTTACAAATATGTAAAAGCCTGCATTATACCTGGATTCCCAACATACAAAGTAGCCAGTGAAGTTCTCTGGACATGCCTGCTATTCCTCAGCAGTGCCATTCACAGAGAAAACCTGCTGTTCAGGTTGTCTTCTCTGTATCTACTCACCTGGATAGAACAAGTAGTGTGCTATCACATGTCTCTGCCTGTCACCAGCACTAACGGTGTAAGTGTTCCAATTGTATCACGAATCTGTAAGCAGAGGTAACTGAAGATGCTCTAGTAGTGTGCACTCCAAGCAGTGCCTTTAAAACAATTGAAAGGTACTGGACACCTAAGGAGGCATCTGCAGTTTTCTTTAAGTGTTTGCTCTCAGGGGCTTGAGAGATGGCTCAGTGGTTAAGACCACTGGCTACCAGGCAGTGGACGTACATGCCTTTAATCCCAGCACTCAGGAAGCAGAGGCAGACAGACCTCTGTAAGTTCTAGACCAGGCTAGTCTATAGGGTGAGTTCCAAGACAACAAGGGCTACATAAAAAACCCTGTCTTTACAAGCCCCCCAAAACAACAACAGCAACAACAACAACAACAATGGAGTCACCAGCACCAGTCCTTCATGAACAGCTAAAACCAAGGGAGTGTGGAGAAGTGATCCTTGTATGTGGGTGCCTGCATGGCCTTGAGCATTCCTGCTTGGGGTCTGTTTCTGTTATTTGTTTTGGACATAGGCCTTTTCACCTCAAAATTCAGTACTATAAAGGGATGCTGAGGCAATGTAACTGTCCTGGAAACAGCGAAGGTACTCCAAAGAGACACTGTGCCTCCCTGATTAAATACAAGGAGATTGGTTAATGCACCCCAGAAATAATTGGAATCTCTCCAGGAATTTCATGCAGGCAAAGGGAAGAGACTGAAGGCTGGTGCTGGACTGAGGAAAAACTTGGCTCCCCAAAAGATTCAGAGAGTTCTGGTCACGTATCAGATCACTCTGCAGGAGACACTGGAGCAGAGGGCGTCATGGCTCAGTGGTGGACACGACCACACCTTAACCAGGACTTAATTTTGCATACTTCTTGCTTCACATTTAAAACTAACTCTCATGTCAGAATCCTAAATAATGAGTAGAGTATCACTGAACTCCATTATTTGTTTCTCTTCTGAATGTGGCCACATGGACTAAATCTCCTTTCTCTGCTCTCACTCACTGTGTAGATAGGCCAGACTGGCCTTTAAACTCACGGACATCCACCTGTCTCTGCCTATCGAATGCTGGGGGAAAGGCATGCATCATCACACCCAGTATTTCCCTGCTCTTCACTGTTGTCTACCAGGCTTATAGAGGATGAGTGGCCAAAGTAGAAGTTTTTAGAGGTCTCAGGGCCCAGACTCTGACCCTAACAATCTTCCCACACACAGAGCATCCCTGTCTGTATGCTATCCTATGAATAGCTATCAGGTGGATGTCTGGGAAACAGGAGCAGAATTTTGAGGAGCTGAGGTGTAAGGATACAAGACAAGTTGTGGGTCTGACTGGTGGATTTCTGGGTCAAGAAGCTCCCAATACTAACCCTGAGATGCACACCAGGCTCCCCTGAATACCTGGGCAAAAGAGAAGAAATCAGATCAGGATGGGGCCTGAAGTCTCAGACCCACCCCTTTTTTAAGTGAACATCGTCTCCATGTGAACACAGATTGGGACGGGGCTGTCATGCAGGGCCACCCAGCATACACAAGAGGCTTGGTTCTCCTTGAACATGGGACAAATCTCAGCATTCCGAGGTAAAGGTAAAGCTATCTCTAAATCTGCCTTTGAAGAACTTCCATCAGTTACCCCACCACCCTCTGAGCCCCAGAAAAGCAACTGTCAGTCCTGATATGGCCAATGCTTCTGCAGGAGGGGGGCACCTTTCACACAGACACGGGCACCTGCTCTGCAGAGAATCAAATAAAATGAAAGCTACAACCTCTGATTTTATCTCAACAGCCTATCAAGGACATCCATGTTAGGAGTGAAGCTCTGTCCAGTCCTGTTGTATTGCGTTCACCTCAGTAGCTACCCCCATTCCCATCCCTATTTGAAATGTCACTGAGATTCCATCAAACAGGTCAGGGAGGGCCTCCCTGTGTTTCCATGGAGAACCACTGTCCTCTAGTGGCCAGATGATGAAGAATAATATCCTTGGGGAAAGGCTCACAGGCACTCAACTTTATGTCAATTAATCTTTATGTGTGTGTATGCGTGTGTGCGTGTGTGCGTGTGTGTGTGTGTGCGTGTGTGTGTGTGTGTGTGTATGTGTGTGTGACAGAGAGAGAGAGAGAGAGAGAGAGAGAGAGAGAGAGAGAGAAGGATTGTGGAATTTGTGCATTTTCTATAGAGCACAATTTATCAAACCGCAAAAATAAATACATGTGTGCCTCATACAAAACAATTCATATTCTAGAAGTATATTCAGAGGAGGCTGGAGTTTTTCAAATCTGGTGACAGGAGTGTTTCTTTTTTTTTTAAAGTACTATTTGTTTTTTGTTTGTTTGTTTGTTTTAGATTTATTTGTTTATTATGTATACAGTGTTCTGTCTGCATGTATCCCTGCACACCAGAAGAGGGCGCCAGATCTCATTACAGATGGTTGTGAGCCACCATGTGGTTGCTGGGAATTGAACTCAGGACCTCTGGAAGAGCAGCCAGTGCTCTTAACCTCTGAGCCATCTCTCCAGCCCCAAGAGTGTTTCTTCTAGAATCCTCTACTCTCTATGAACAGGTGTAATGTGTTTCTCTCTATTGAAGCTATTGGGCTTTTGATACTGCCTTGCTGCATGGCTGAGTTCTAAGACCAGGCTCTGAGATGCCTTCTGCTGTGTCACCACCACCATGCTGTGAGGAAGCCAGACCCCAGCTGTCTCACCTGGCAGCCAGCATAGCATCCCTTGGTAGAATTGAGTCAGCAAGGCTTCAGACCCTGGAGACCCCAGCTGGTGGGCAGCCCATCTGCATCCTGGAATACAGCTCCACCCATACCCCCACCCCCCACCCCCGACCTGTCTCCATAATTGCACAGCTGTAGCAAAAATAAGTGTGGCCATCACCTGAGGGGCTAATATTTGAGGTTCTTGGTACAATAGTTTCATTAATAGGACAGAAATTAATGATACTAACCACCAAGTTGTACAAAATAACCCAGCTGGAAACTTTACTGGCTAGCCCTGATCATGGTTTCTACAATGGGCTTCTCTGTGACCACAAAGAGAACAAAAATGGGCTGGAGAGAAGGCTCAGTGATCTGAGAGCACTGGCTGCTGTGGTGATATATTGTGTCTCCCAATATATTGAGCACCCTAATCCCAAACGGATCTCTGTGAGTTCAAGGCCAAACTTGAAACAGAGCCAGGTGTAGTGGCACACGCCTTAAACATTAGTTAACCATAAACGTCTGGAAGTCTGTACAGACAGACAGGAAATGACAGAGCTGGGCAAGAAGAGGAAGTGATGTAGCTGGGCAGAGACAGGAAATGAGATGGTAGAACAGAAAGGCATATAGGCTTGGGTATATCTCTTTGGAGACTGAGGTGTCAGGGAGGTGAGGTTGTCTGTGGCTTGTTCTATTCCTCTGATCTCTCAGTTTTTCACCTCAATATCTGACTCCAGGTTTTTTTTTATTAATAAGATGGTTTAGCAATTCATCTTACAGGCTGCTCTCATAGAGGTTCAATTCCCAGCACTGACACAGCAGCTCACAACCATCCATAACCCCAGTTCCAAGGGATCCAACACCCTCTTCTGGCTTCCATGGGGACGGCTGATATGCACTACATAGAAATACATGCACTCATACATGTAAAATAGTAGGATAATTTCTAAAAAAAAAACCTAATTATGTAAATGTTCTTTGTGCATGCTAATGTGTAACATGAAGATATTGTCATATACATACATCATTACATTGAGCATATCCCCTCCCATACATCCTTCTACTCCCATTAATCCTTTCGAATACCATTGGGCCTTTTTAACTCCCTCTATATTTCATGTTATTTATACCAATATAAATTTCTATAAAATCTAGGAACTACAAACTTACTCCTTCCTTTTTTCTTCCTCCTGGTTTTGCATTGAATTTTTATGATTCTCATTTTTCCTCCAACAAGCCTGAAACTTAATTATGAATGAATTTTAAACTGGTCATCCAAGAATGAATAGTGCAAACTTTTACCAAAGTCTTAGAGTGAGTGCGTGCTTTTCCCTCGGGGTAAGGAATGTTGTGAGAGGTGTTGACACCCTGCAAACCAGAACCGAGACTGCAATGCCTGGGGATGCAGAAGAGGCACACTGTTGCCTGTGGAAACCCAAAGGGAATAAACACTTAGCATGCATAGAAGGAGAGGAGCCCAGCCTGGTCCTCCAAGTGAAAGGCACAATTAAACATGAACGCATACAGTTTGCTACTGTCTGTTACCCTAACACTAACCTCAACCTAAATATCCCTAAGGCCACCGAAGCATGGCCCTTTCTATTCTGACATGTTCCTGGGCACTTGTAAGTGGGTCCTCTGTGTGCCCTTGTGAGTGTGGGTGTGAGGACATGGGCACATGCCCCTATTTGTGCCTTCACCTGTGGTGACAGTGGTATGGGGTTTCCCAGGTATGGGGAATCTGTGATCATAGACACATGATGACATACTAGGAAATTGATGCTAGAATGATCTACAGGGAGCAGGTTGGGACCATGGGAAGACCCTAAGAGAAAAATTGCTTTTTTCCTGGAATGCATGTGGTATAGAGGGAATGGCCTGAAAACCTCTTCTGTCTTCTCAAAGCTGAGGGTCTGGCTGAAGCCAGGCTTCCCAGGTCAGTGTGAGGCATGGGCCTATGGACACCACTGTGTCCCATTGTTCACATGGAAAGGCAGAAGGAGAGAAGTCGGCAGTCCTGGTCAGCCCTAGAGAAAGTCTATGTGGAAGAGGCGCAGGCTGGAGGGCCCCAGGAAGTGACCTCACTTCCTTAACACTATTACAGATGGAACACAGACTCCTGGTTACCAGGTAACCAGATCCCAGCAGTAGCCGCAACTGATCCACTTCTCTGGAGGCCCTTGAGCATTCAGAATGCTGTCCTGTTTCCAGACTTCTGGCAGCTCAGGGCACCAAAAAGCTAAGAGTCCTGGCTTTGGCCACCTTTGGAGATGCTGGGTGTGCTTTGTTGTCAACACTTCTGGCCATTTTCCCACAGGGCAACCAAGGTAACACAGCCTGTAGTAGGAAACCTTTCAGGTCCTCCTGATTCGCTGAAGTTCCTGACTGGGTCTGTGTTCCTGTGAGAACACTGAGGAACATTCTTTATGCCCACTTTTCACTTCAGTGTGTGGTAATGGGTTGTTGATGTCTCTGGGTTTTCACATTTAAATCACCCTTCCTACCTTCCTTGGTCGTTCCTCAGAATAAGAGGTAGCTGCAAAAGCCCCCCCCCCCCACGTTCAATGCCAATAGCCCAAACTACCTGGAAAAATCATCAAGTATATCCCAACTGCCCTTAAGAACCAGGACCGTGGGGTTGGGAATTTAGCTCAGTGGCAGAGCGCTTGCCTATCAAGCGCAAGGCCCTGGGTTCAGTCCTCAGCTCCAAAAAAAAAAAGAAGACAACTGTCTGTAACTCCAGTTCCAGAGGACCAGTACCCTCACACAGACATACATGCAGACAAAACACCAATGTAAATAAAATAAATCATTTAAAAAAGAAGAAGAACAAGGACTGTACCTTCATCTATACTGTTCTGGCAGTCTATCCGAAGTTCGCTACCACCTGGGAGATGCTGGACCCAATAATGAAAATGTGAGTGGCTACAAAGTTCAGGTTCTCAAGCCTCCTGGTTTGGTTTGAGGAGGACTCTGCTCTTCTCTGGACTATATGCTCTCACAGCACATATATGATTGTACCCTGGCATCATTGGTCCTGGGCCTGGACCTTCAAAATGACATGGTCAGAGGTGGGGGTGGAGGAGACAGCTCTAGATTGTGTCCTTCACTTTCCCCAAGAAGTGTCAATCACTATCCTTTCTTATGCCTTGAGCAGAGCCTTTTCCCATTTGTATAAAAAGTTCTATACACTATCTAGATTTGATGGGATTAACAGAGTCAGATAAGGCTCCCTCAAGAAGCTCCATACCAACCAAGAAACCTAGCAAGGAGGAGCTTAGGTTTCTCTCATTGAATGAAGATCCTTGAAGAGCTATGACCAGAGGCTCATTCCCAAGCCCTCAGCATGGAAGTCAGAAGAGTGCAAGGAGCCCTGAGCACCCTCACCCTCTTCCTCCACCAGATTCCAGTAGCTCCCTCTAGATCTCTTGGTGGGTTGGGGACAGATGGCTGTAGAGGTGACTTAGCAGGAGGTTTCTCTGGTCCTGCCCTGACAAATCTCTCCCACTTGTGGTCCCACAGCCACTTATAAAGTAATCACTCAAAGGCTTAATATTAATGAAAACTCTATGGCATATGGCTCAGGCTCCTTGGTAGCTAGGTCTTATAACTTAACAACACATTCCTATTAATCTGTCTGCCATGTGGCTTCACGGCTTACTGGTACTTTCACATCTTGCTTCTCCTGGCAGCAGCTTTCAGCTTCTGCCCCGACTCTACCATTTTCCTACTGTATCACTGCTTGAATATCCCACCTGCCTCTAAGCTGTCTTGTCATAGGCCAAAGAAGCTTTATTTATTAACCAATGAAAACAACATGTATTTACAGCACACAGGAAGATATCCCACAGCACTTCCCCTTTCCTGCTAAATCAAAGAGAAAGGTTTTAATTTTAACATTCTAAAATAATATACAACAAAATAATTATCAAGCCAGAATTACAGTTACAATAGCTAGTGTATTCATATACAGGTGACAGCCTCATGGAGTGCCACAGTATGGATCCTTCTGGCCTCACTGTGTAAGGTCAGCAAACAAAGAAGTCAGTGGGTTTTGAGTGAAGAGGGGGGCAAGAAATTCTGTCAGAATTTCAGATCTCCTTATGAACCTACCATAGAAGCTGGTCCCATATGCAGAGTGTCTCCCATCCCTGAGTCATCTTGCATTGGGGCTTCTGGAGTTGTTGGGGATGTTTGGGGTGGCTATGGTTGAGGACTAAGTAATTACCAGTCACCCTCCTCTTGAAATTCCCACTGGAGGCATGGTACCAGAGACTTCACCTGCAGGTGGAGGAAAAAACAAAAACAGAAACAGAAACAGAGCTCTCCAATGGTCTCCTTGGTTCTGAGTAGCAGAGGGTTGGATGGAACCTAAAGGGCCCTTGGGGAATCTATCCACACCACAGTCCATCCCAGTTAACCTAGTCCATCCTCTAAGGGAAAGAAAGGATATGGTGTGGACTCCTCTCTGTATAGCCCCACACCATATGAACACTATGTCCAGCAGCTCATGGGAGGACAGCATTTGCCTTCTCTGATAGGGACCACTGCTGTGCTGGTGAAGATAGGCCAGGCTTCGGACTCTACTTCCCACTGACCTGCTCTCTGCTGTGGTGCATGTGTTCATTTCTGGGACTTTGGAAACAAAAGTGCCCCAAGGATTCTTGTTAGTCTCCAGATCCAGCCAACGTGAAGCAGCTGTTAAACTGCACATGGCAAGAACTGCCTTCTAAGACTTATCTGTCCGGGGCTGGGAAGCTTTTGCCTTATCTGTTAGTGACCACTGTGAAAGAGGCCTGGTTTCTGACTCTACTTCCTGCCAACCTTCTCTTTCCATCTTATGCTTGATGTCCATGTGACTTAGAAAACACCCTCAGGACTTGTTTGATTATCCAGACCTTGCTGTTGTGAAGAGGCTGTTGAACTACATAAGTCTAAATGTGTCTTAGTCTGTTGTCACTATCCAACCCAAGGATCTCCTCTCAGTCTTGGAGGAGTACGGTCCCAAAAGGGTGAGGAGGCCTGGGGTAGGTTGTGTGAAGGTAGGAGGTGGTTTTGGTGGTGGGTTGTTCCAGGGAATTCTCCAGATGCTTTGGCCTAGAAGTAGAGCTGGACACCAGTCAGGTGAGATGTCCTGTTGTCAGGAGGGTGAATAGGGATTGTCTGACATGAACAGACCTTGTGTTATGTTCTAGGCCATCTCTGGGAAGCTCACCTCATCCTGAAAACTTGTAAGGTACCTCCACTAATGTTCCATCTATTTCTATAAGTCTTAGGTTGTGGACTATTTAGGTCAACAACTCCAGAAGCCCCAATGCATGATGACTCAGGGATGGGAGACATTCTGCATCTGGGACCAGCTTCTGTGGTAGGTTCATAAGGAGACCTGAAATTCTGACAGGACACTGAGCTCATGGACCTGTTAGTTGGGGAACCAACTGTGCCAGAAGCTCTATACACATATGTAGGATGATGACTGTAAAAATTACCCCAGGTGTTTTGTTATGATCCCCATCTGATCATGGTGAAGCAGCTGTTGGATTGCCCATGGCTCAACTGGCCTTTCTCAGAGGTAGCTATCCAAGCCTAGACAGCAATGGCATAATGTGATAGAGACCACTGCTGCATTGTGGAGAGAGGACGGGGTTCTGATCTGCTTCCCCACAACCTGCTCTCCTCTGCAATACTGGTGAAGAGAATCAAGGCTTCTGACTTGAATGCCCAACACCCTGCTCTTCACCAACCATGCATCTCTTTCTGGGACTGTGGATGGATAAAAATGGCCTGAGGATTTTTGTGAGTCTCCAGTCCTGGTCAGCCTGAACCATTTGATTAACTACATCAATCACCACATGGATTCCTCAACTATGGCTGCCCACATAAAGGATCTCTTATCACAGCTGGCAGAGCAAGAATTCAAGAATGTAATTCCTGAAGAAGACAAAGAGGCCTGGGGTAGGTGCATGTTAAGGTAGGAGGTGGTTTCAGTGATGGGTTCCAGCAGGGAATTCTCCAGAAGCTTTGACCTGGAACCAGAGCCTGACACCAGAAGGTGAGACATCCTGTTTTGAGATCAGGGACTTGGGATTCTCTGGTATGAAAAGGTCTTGTGTGACTTGCAAGGCCATCTTGAGGAAATGAATCCCATTCTGGAAACTTCTAGGTTGCCTCCAATAACGGTTAATCTCTTTCTGTCCTTAGGTTGTTGGGCTCTTCAGGGCAGCAACTCCTGAATTCCAACCTCAGGATCAGTCAGGGAAAACAGAAACTCTGAAAAGATACTAGCTTCTCTGAGAACAACATGGAGGTCCATCACCCCAAGAGGATATTATGTTTACGGAAAATGCTGCAAAGGAACCAAGTATACCACAAGCACATCCAATGCATCATTTGCTTTTTGTGTGCTTAGATCAGGTTCTGACCAAATCCTCCTCTGATAGGAACCACTGCTGTCTGCTGAAGAGAGATAAGGCTTCTGTCTCTACTTTCCTTCAACATACAGTTTCCAGCAGCCCAATGTTGTTTTTTTCTGGGATTGAACATAGAAAAAATGATCACAGGCATTTTGTGAGTTTCCAGATATGGTCATACTGAACCAAGTGATGAACTGCATGAGTCTTCACATGTCTACATTGTGCCTAGCTCTCCATGTCCAGAATGCCCTATCACAGCTGGTAGAAAAATAGTATAAGAACTCAAGGCCTGAAGAAGATGAGGAGGCCTGGGGTATGAGCTCCCTCCTGTGGTCACACACTCATCTTGTTGGTCAAAGTTCTATAGATCTCTTGCAGTTTCTCCTGGATGTCAGGGTGAGTCTCTAGCTCACACACAAGGAAGGACCTCGTAGCCAGCAGAAATAAAAATAGTTGACTGGGCAATGATCTCCACAGCAGAGAGAACTAAAAGAAGAGAAGACAGTGCAGTTAAGCACCCAAAGATATAGTGCGAAATATGGAAAATCCACTTAGAATCACCCGGAGATTGGCACAGCCAGGAGGGGAGGACAGATGATGTCATCCACCTGATTGTACTCTTAAATATCTGCTCCTCACACCAGACAAGTGGACACTCCTGAGACAGTATTCTTGCTCAATATACACACGTGCCTCAGATGATCTTAAAAGTGCTTTAGCCATACACGTGTGGTGAACGTCTCCCACGAGAAAAATATAAATTATTCTGTGTAACATGTGCTGCAGAGACTAGACAGATGGCTAGAGTTAAAATGCTCGCCACACAAGCAGAAGGACTGGAGTTCAGATTCCTCTGAAATCCATGTGAAATGCCAGATGTGCCTAGAAGCCTGCCTGCAATTCCAGCCTCAAGGCAGAGCCCAGGCACCCACAAGCATGACTAGCCATATTGGCGAGCTTGAGTTTTGTTGGAAGAGACTCTACTTCAGTGAATAAGTTGGAAGAGTAATCAAGAATGATCCCCAATATTAGCCTGGGGCTTCTACATGCACATGCATGTATGCACAGCCACACACACCTGTGCACATACACCTGCAAAAGCATGCATGCACATACAAGTACAACAAGCACTTACATACTTGAAAATGGAAAATAATAAAATGTACTGGACATTGTTACTGCAGTTTTTCGTGTTAAGGTTTCTTTGTAGGAAAAGGTCAGTGGTATCCCATTGAAAAAATTATGGTGTCATGGTTTTATTTACAGGCAGCTGGGAAGACATGTAAAAACAATAAGAGGAGGGGCTAGACAGACAGGTCAGCATTAAGGGTGTTTACTGCTCTCACTGAGGACTGGAGTTGGTATCCCAGCACCCACATCTAATTGCTTACAAATGCCTGTAACTCCAGATCCAAAGGATCTGGTGCCCCCTTCTGGCCTCTGTGCACACATACATGTACACACATACAAACTAAACAAAACAAAAAATGTAAATAATAATAATAACAATAGTAATAAAGGAAAAGAAGTGTACTTACACAATAGTAGAAACGGAAATCTTCAACTCAGATTAAAGTAAGGGGCACACATTAACCCAGGGCTGCCAGAGAACATCACCATCACATGGACCCCACTTGACTCTGTCTCCAGAGTGCTGGGATTAACGGTGTGCACCACCGCCACTCAGCTGGGGCACACACTTGATTGCACTTCAAGAGGCTCCCAAGTAACCTGCTGCTTGGGTCAACCTCACACTGCAGTACACATTTTCTTACACAATTCCAGAGAACTCCCGGGCTGCAAGCCACAGCAACACAGCCACTGCTGAATTACAAGTCCTTCAGACTTACTTTCCCTGGAGAAAGTCAGGTCGTCTGAATACTTCTGACACATCACAGCTAGATGCACTCCCGTTTTCAGGAAAGCAGAAAGTAGTAGAAGACAAATCAGAGAATGTTGGAAAATGTCAAAGGACCACAGGCTATAACAATGGTCCAGTCTAAATGTCATTATCATAGTAGTTCTTTTTCACTGTTGCCATGGAACACTTGAGACTGAGAATTGATCAAGAACAGATACTTGGTTTGACAGTTCTGGAGCCTGGGAAGTTTGAGGTCTAGGAGCTGGTATCCCACCAGCGCCCTCCTGTGGCAGAAGAAGGAAGGATGGGAGAGGATGCTAAGAGAAGAAGTGGGGGGGGCGTCAAAATGCTTTCTTGAGGACTCAAGTTCTGCAGTTATGCCTTTATTCCCTTCCTGAGAACACAGTCCCCAGGATGTCCCCCTCTCTAAAAGTTACATCTCCTAACCCTGTTGCTCTGGGATTCAGGTTTCCGGAGATGCTTTGGGACACACGTTCTAATCATAACAAGTTTAATTACTGAATAGGTATGCCATTGTTGATAGTAAAGTATTGTGTCTGAATTTCCATTTTAAGCACTGTTAATAAGAAAGTGATCCTCTGTTTATGAGTGAGTACATACCATGTTTGTCTTTTTGAGTTTGGGTTACCTCACTCAGGTTGCTATTTTCTAGTTCCATCCATTGAGCAAGAGATATCGAGACCATGATGGGAAAAAGACAACTAGCAAAACTAGTGGAAACACATGAACTGTGGACCAATAGCTGAGGAGCCCCAATGGTACTGGACTAGGCCCTCTGGATAGGCGAGACAGTTGTTTAGCTTGAACTGTTTAGGGGGCCCCCAGGCAGTGTGATTGAGACCCGGCCCTAGTGCATGAGCCGGCTTTTTGGAACCTAGTGTCTATGGTGAGACTCTTTGTGCCGACTTGGTGCAGGGAGGAGGGGTTTGGACCTGCCTCAACTGAATGTACCAGGTTCTGCTGATTCCCCATGGGAGACCCTGCCTTGGAGGAGGTGGGAATAGGGGGTGGGTTGTGGGGGGAAGGCTGGGGGATGGAAGGGGGAGGACAGAGGAATCTGAGGTTGATATGTAAAATGAATAGAAAATATCTTAATAAAAAATGAACAAATTTCAGAAAGAAGAAAGAAAGAAAGAAAGAAAGAAAGGAAGAAAGGAAGAAAGGAAGAAGAAAGTGATCCTCCTACAAACTGAGCTATGACCCTTGAGCTTTTGTGATTAAGAATTTTTTTTTCCAGACTAGTGAAAAGGAGGTTTGATGAAGGATTAGATACATCACTGGCCTCCACGGGCACTGAAGTGTCGTGTCTCATGATGTTCGCATATATTTCTGAAATTTTAAAATTTCACACCACATATATTTTTGAGATTTTAAAATCACACATACATGTAAACTTTGTTTGGCATTAAAGAAAACATTTTACAGTGGAGGGAAAAATTAGTGAAGTTCCGTATACTCACACATTGTGCAGCCCCCGTCTCTGTCTCATTCCATAATGTTCCTATGCAGTTCCTCCAAACCCCCCTCTTCTTTTCTCCAGCTGCCAGATTTGTGTGACCTTCTCAGCAGGCGAATGCATTCTGGATATTTGACATAAGTAAGGTTAGAGACTGTGTGGACTTGTACTGCAGTGTTTGTTTGTTTGTTCAAATATATTTTGATTATTTGAGAATCTTACACATATTCTGTTCCTATTCACTCCCTTTACTCCCCCTTCCAGCTCCTCCCAGATCCACACCATCCACCTACTCACTCTCAACGTTTTTACCTCTTCACACGCGCACACACACACACACACACACACACACACACACACACACACACACCACTGAGTCCTGTTGCTTTAACTTCGGCACAGTGGCTTTCTCCTTAACCTACTGCTACCAGTCACAACTCTGCAGTTACTGTCCTGCTTCTCTAGCCTGGATGCTCTGGTTGCAGCCTGGAGGAATTCTGCTCCTGCAGACACCTGCCCCTGTCGCTGCCACTAAAGGCAGCTCTAACTAAAAATCTACCATTCTATTTATGAGTAAGACTCGAGAGTCAAAGGCTGGGGTGAAAACCTGTGAGCTCAGAGAGGCTGAGTAGCAACCACCTAACCCTCTCTCCTTGCTAGCGTCCATGGAAGCCCCGTGCTTCCACTTTGCCAAACCAGAAAAAGCTGCGTCCACTCCAAACCCCACCCTGCTACTTCTTACATCTCTCTGTCTCTCCTGGATGCCCTCTGATGACTTTCTGTCAACTGGTTGCTAATGCATCCTCCTGACATAGGTTAATTTTATTTAATGAATGCAAATTCAAACTCAGGGTTCACAGTGTGATCACATATCCCCCAACAGAGTCCAGTGCGGGCTGGCTATATGCTCATGGGGGCCATCCACTGGACCTTGACGGACTGGCAGGGGGCCACAACCTCAATGAAACCTGTCTCTCCATCTTCTAGAAGCCACCAATCATCAGTGACTCCTCAGTTAGAGGTGGGGGCTCCTGCACCCCTCCCATAGGGGGCCAATTTTATACCTCCTCAGAGACAGTGGTTTGGAGGTTTGAGTTGGTTTTGATTTTTCCCCTTTATTTATGCATTTATGTTTGTGTGGCATGTGATATAAAGTATGTGCACATGTTTTTCTGGGGAGGGGATACTTGTGTGCCACAGCGCAGACATAGAAGTCAGAAGGAAACATCCAGGGTCAGGCTTCTCTTTCCACCTTGTTTGACACAGAGTCTGTTTGCTTAGGCCCATGAGTTGGTCCCAGCTTCAATTCCCTGTGTCTCCTCCTATCATCTCCCAGTAGGGGGCGCTGTGATGGACAGTGCTTAGGCCACTATGTCCGACTTATGTGGGTTCTAAGGATCTGAACTCAGGTCATTGGCTTTGCTCAGCAAGCACTTTTGCCGACTGAGCTCATCTCCTATGCCCTCTTTTTTTTTTTTAAAGCATTGTACTATGAGCTATAGATTGCCCTTGATCCCTAAATCACCCATCCCTGGTGCCTCAGCCTCCTGAGTGCTGGGATTACAGACATGCCTGTCCACAACCAGTCTCAGTTTTGAGTTTCCATCCCTGTGGTGTGAAGTGATAACATTTGTAGGATTTTGATCATGTGCTAAAGAATGCAAACATGCTAGCATAGGGGAGAAGGAGAATAGCATGGGGGCTGTAAACCTCCCCTGAGGGAATCTGGACCCTCCAGGGGCTCCAGGGACTTGACACCCATTCTCTCTGTTCTGCAGACACATGGAGATCTGGCCTTAAGCTTCCTTTGCCTTGACTGTCTAATGTCCAAGTGGGTGTTGGTAATTATGTCTCCCTCCAGATGGACCCTAAACAGACCAGAACTGTCAATCACCGGCAGTGAGCCTGAGACCTAGACCTGTGGATCTGGCTCAAGTTAACTAGTACTGAAGTGAACAGGGAACCAGGCCAGCAGCTGATACTTTCCAGTCTGAAAATCCCACTCCCTATAGAAAGAGCTGAGAGTGTCACAGAGTGACATCTAACTGCACGGTGCACTTTCATATGTCAGCAAGAGGAGAAGTGAGTTCATGCACATGGTTGGAAGGTCACGAGTTTGCTGAGAGTGGACTATTGACCTTTGTAACCTGCACATAACCGCCTCTTCAAACCACATGCTGCTGGGGAGCTACGGGTGTCATAAGCAGGTAGATATTTCATTTCCTGGATATTAATCAGACCTGGCATTGTCTTCCTGGCCCTGTGGACCTAGGTTCCTGGTAAGATCATCCCGTTCCCAGTTCTCTTAGTGTTGTGAATCCTCTGACAGTTATAACATCTCCCACTCCCCCTTTCTCAGATCTGGGGTCAAGAATCTAAATTTCCCCCAAAATTGACTGTTCTATAGGTAGGGAGATGTCACATCCCTAAGAGGCTCGGGAAGGGATTAGCTTCAAAATGCATTTAACGAAAGCTTTATGAGCACAATAAGATCAGACACTTGCTGTTGGCCATCAAGGTTCTGACCCATCCCCTAGTCTCATCTCTTCTCTCAGCCTTACTTCACTCTCCAGTCAAACAGGTCTCCAAACAGAGTCTAACCCTCTCCTTCCTCCAAGCCTTTGCATTGCATATCTGGAATGTTCTCCTGGCTGTTCATGGGACATATGCTTAATTCTTAATAATTTGCATTAAAATATTAACTTCTGGGCAGGCAAGATGGCTCAGTAGGCGAAGAAACTTTCTGCCAAGCCTGATGCCCTGAGTTAGATTCCCAGGTCTCACATGGAGGAAGGAGAGAACTGACTCCTATAGTCATAGGTTGTCCTATGACTTCCACACATGCTCCAGAGCATATATATGCTCCACACACTAGAGACAGACAGATAGACAGGCAGAAAGACAGACAAACAGACAGGGAGACAGGGAGACACACACACTCACACAAGTTAAATAGTTCATTTACAAAAAAAAACCCAACCAATTAAGTTCTCAAAGATGCCTCACTGACATGCTTGGCTACTAGGTTCCATTCTTTTTTAATTTTTTTATCTCTTATTTTTTATCTTTATGTTTTTATGGGTATGGATGCTTCACTTTCATGTATATATGCATCCTATGTGTATACCTGTTGGCCACAGAGGTCAGAAGAGGGTGTGAGACCTCCTGGAGTTAAGGACGGTCATGAGCTGCCATGTGGTTGCTGGGGACTGAACTCAGGTCCTCGGTAAGAGCAACAAGTCCTCTAAACTGTTGAGCCATCCCTCCAGCCCCTCATTTTAAAATAATTTTTAATGTATTTTTTCCACTGGCTTTTATTCATTGGACATGACACTGGGTCACACAAACGCATCCTCACATAAGTGTAAATTATAACATGCTTTGGGTATATTTCCCTGTCCTCTCTTCCTTCTTCTCTCCTTTTCCATCCCTCCTACTCTTGGTCCCCAGACAGTTTCTATTGTACTTTCACGTCATAAACACACATACGTTTTATGTATCTGAATAAATTTAGGAACGTCAAATGAGCGGAAGGGCGGTATTTGTCTTGGCACCCAGTCAGATCCTTTTTGTCAGTGAAGTGATTTGTGATGACTAAATCTTGTTTGCCTTCCTGTTGCCTGTCTCTCTCAAGAGTGTGACCTCTTAAGTGTGGGTGAAGGGGTGTCAGTCTCCTTGTCTCCATCTCCTCCATGATGAATCATTTCTGCATCACTGTAGGTATCAGAGAGAAGCATGTTGACTAAATCAAAGTCTGGGCTAAGATAGAACACCCATGAGATACTGCTGATGGGCTGATGGATCTGAGGTGTTTTTTTTTTCAGAATTGGTTCCTTTTGAGGACTGGTCCCCAGCTCAGCCACCTCTCCCATGGAGAATTTTCTCCCATCACCCCAAGAGAGTGGTCTATTCATATCTCTAAGAAATGGAACAATTCTCTGTCAGTTCTACCCACAGCCCCCCTTTAGTAGAGT
>CABHPR010139051.1:23963-39422 GCA_902168415.1 Peromyscus melanophrys | reverse complement strand
AAGGGGAACTTGGATCAACTTCTTCTGAAAACCTTAAATCATTTTTATTGATCTCATCACTTGACTAATCTAATTACAGCTTGCTACTAATGCCAGCCAACTGGGAGCCAAACCTCCACATCTGGAAGAATGTTCTGGCCCCACAATGTCTTGCTTTCCACCCAGCCAGGTAAGAGTGTCCACCAAGAGCAAATTTGAACTGACCTTCACTGGACATTCACAGGAGGGAGGGCCACAGTGACAAGGAGCTTGCACCCTAGGTGGCCAGGTTCCTGGGTCACACAGCCTGACCCTCCTCCAGACGCGCCTCTGCAAAGTTTCCTGGCATTATTGTAATTTTTACTTCTGGTAACTGCTTTAAAAGAACAAAGCTCTCTGTTTAAAGGGGCCCAGGGACCTCATAATTGCCACAAGGCACATGAGCAGTTCCTATACTTTCTAAACAGTTTCTCTTTTAACATTAAATATTAAATTCATAACGTTTGGCCAAAATGTAGATGCTACCTGGAAAGGGAGGCGATGTTATCAGGACTGTAGAGACTGCCAAGAGAGACCTCCTGCCTTACTTACCTCAGAACCACAAGGAAAAATCCCCCACACACATATAGTAGGGGGATAGAGAGCATACACTGACCCACACCAGCACCTGACAACAAATGGCTGGAAGCATAATGCATTCTGACTGCCAGAGTGTCTAGGGCTTCAGTTTCAGGCTGTTCCTACTTGAACAAACTATGATTCATCTGCATAGCTCAGTGGGAGCCTGTGGATTCTAGCAGGAGCATTTCCAGGATCTTTAGGAGCTCCAGGCCATTCCATGCAGGTGCTCACATCCTTGGTGCCTCTCTTCTCTGATGACTGGGGTCTCTTCTTCTCACCCAGAATTTTCCAGTTGTAATCTGAGCAGGCAGGTCAAGCAGTTCTCATCCAATCCCTCCTCCACCCTGAGCTAATCCCCAGCTCTCAGAGGGGCCATCTACTGAAGGCATGATTCATGAGGGCAGAGGAGGAGGGTGGGGGAAACCCAGCTGTACCAATTTTTAAAATAATAATGTCCATTATTATTATTTATTATAATAGTCATTTCCAGAATGGATATTGGACTGCCTGGTTTTGTGTGTCAACTTGACACAAGCTAGAGTCATCAGAGAGGGAGTCTCAGTTGGAGAAATGCCTCCATGAGATCCAGCTGTAAGGTATTGTCTCAATTAGTGCTCAGGTGGTGCCTCCCCTGGGCTGGTGGTCCTGGGTTCGATAAGAGAGCAGGCTTAGCAAGCCAAGGGAAGTAAGCCAATAAGCAGCATTCCTCCGTGGCCTCTGCATCAGCTCCTGTCTCCGTGTTCCAGCCCTGCTTGAGTTCCTGTCCTGACTTCCTTCAGTGATGAACAGCAATGCTGAAGTGTGAGCCAAACAAACCCTTTCCTCCCCAACTTGCTTTTGGGTCCTGGTGTTTTGTCAAAGTAATAGAAACCCTAAGGCAGCTACGCTACAAAAATCATCTGCCTGGGATTTCTTGATGCTAACCTCAAAACTATAAACACTAGGAATGTCCCTCTCTGGGTGGAAGGGACACCCAGCACTCAGGAAACCATGCACATAGTCCAAAAAACAAGATCTGTGCTATTTTGAAAGTGCATAAAGGCAGAATAACGAAACAGAACAGCAATAAAGCCTCGTTTCTCAACCCAACTCAGACTTGCGGCTAACTCATTCTAGACTAGTTAAATAAATCTTGTGTTTGCTGAATTCACTTCACATAATATACACTCTTCGTGTATGGATTAGGCTGGTAGAAGGGTGAGGAAACTGAACCTAAGTCAGATAAATTCGGTTTGTGGTCATCACAGACCTGAGAAGCGAGCGGCCATGTTGGGAGCACAGCTTTAGATTTAATGCTCACACTGGGTATTAGAGAGTTGTGACCATGCTCCTTGCTACAAGATGTTGTCTGTGTTTGCTAGAGAGCAATCTGAGCTAAGCTCCTTGGATTGCTTTTATTCTAATGTCATTGTAGGAACACTCCATTTAGACCTCACTGTGCCCAGTGTGTTGTTCATAAAAAAAAACTCAACGTCAACTTGGCCCTGAAAGTACCAACAATTATAATTCCGGAAATCAAATTTGTATCATGTCCCTCCTCCAAAGGCTTGTGTGTTGAAGGTTTGGTCCCCAGCTTATGGAGCCAGTCATTGAGAAGTGATTAGATCATGAGGCCTAGTTGAAGGAAGTAAGAGTCTAGGGGTGTAGACATATTTTCCAGGCCTTTCCCCACACCCTGTCTGCCTTTTGGCTGCTTGGAGCAGCTCTGCTCCACTACACCCTTCTGCCAGGATGTTCTGCTTCCCCACTGGTCAGAAAATGTAAAGCCCAATGGTCATGGGCTGAAATCTCCTAAACCAGAAGCCCCAATAAAATTGTTCTGCTTTGTGTGTTTATCTTGGGTATTTGGTCACAAGTATGAAGTTTAGTTTGCTTTCTGTTGCTGTGATAAAGTACTACAATCAAAAGCCACGTGAGGAGTAAAGAGTTTGTTTGGCTTACATGTCCCAATCACAGTCATTCATTGAGGGATGCCAAGGCAGAAACTCAAGCAGGACAGGAACCTGGGGTCAGGAACTGAACCAGAGGTCATAGACTGTGGTATAGCTGTCTCACCCAAGGCAGGGTGCAGGAGAACAGCCCTGAGCCAATTTCCCAATCCACTTTTCCAGGGCAAAACTATAGGGTGGGGGGATTTTGTGAGCAAGCGTGATTACAGAAGAGAGACCAGAAGTTCAGAAAATCTTCCTGGAACATTTGTTATAGAACATGCTGTGGTCACAGTGGTGGGGCTTACCCCAGTTCTGAGAAACAAAATTGAAGTTTTACAGTTGACAGAAACCTTACTGAACTAGAGCTTCAAAATGGCCCCTGATTACAAAACAGAGCCAGGCTTGTTTCTCACACTGATCTGCACAGAGATCTGAAGAGTAAATGCTGGCTTTCCCCCCTTAAATTCCATCCTCAATTCCTATATTTTTTTTAACCAATAGAGGTTATAATATGGCCAGTAATGAAAACTATGAGTTTTCAAGAGTGTTATAGCATGGGAAAAACATCAGTCCTGGTTTGATATGTTTCTTTGTTCACCTTCCACAGAAGGCCTTAAGCTACCATTAGCTAACACTTGGTGAGCTGAATACTATAGCAAAGTTGGACTTTAAAAATTGTATTGTTGTTTCAAATATTAGTTTTTTATTTTTTAATTAGTTTATAAAGTGAATCATGAGAGTTTAATATGTATTTGATTTGGGGCTGATCACCCACCCCAACTTTCTCTTTCCTTGTCTCCTTGTCCCCAGATTTCCCACATACTCTTTATCCTAGTATTCTTTTATTTTGTTCAATTGTCTTCCTGACAGCCTTCCCTTAAAGGCTTTCTTTTCAGTCTCATGGGCCCTTTCAAGTTTCTTAGGATTTACCCATATTTATTCCTACCTGGATACACAGAATTAACACTTAGAGCCTAGAATCTGCACATGAGATATAATGTACAGTATTTGTCTCTGAGCAGAGATGCCTTGTTCAATATGTTTTCCATTCCACCCATTTTCCTAAAATGTTCATAATTTCATTTTTCTACATCTGAATAAAATTCCATTATGTATTATCCATTCCTCTATTGATGGCTGTCTTGGAAATTACAATTTCTTTGCTGTTGTGAACAGGGCAATAATAAACATGGCTGTGCAAATATTCCTGCAGTAAGATGTAGAATCCTTTGGGTATAATCCCCGGAGATTTGTAGCTGGATAGATAGGCATTCTCTTTTTGGTTTTTGTGATAAGCCACTGTGGGAGACCAGCTTGAAGCATGAATCTTAGAGAGTCTTATTAATAAAATCAAACCTGGGGCCAGTTATTGGGGTGAAATGCTGGATGGTCAGAGAGACAGAACAAGCCACAGCTAACCTCACCTGGTCAACTTCTCAGCTGGTCTTGTTTCCTCAGACTGGAAGCCTCTGTGTCCTCATTTCCAAATGGCTCTCAGCTGAACTGTGCTGCTAGAAGCCTGAAAGCTTAACCAGGCAAATGCTTCTAGTTTCTGGTCCTCACACCTTATATACCTTTCTGCCTTCTACCACCACTCCCTGGGATTAAAGGCTCGCTTTCTGGGATTAAAGGGGTGTGTCATCATGCCTGGCTGTTTCCAATGTGGCCTTGAAGTCACAGAGATCCAGAGGGATTTCTACCCCTGGAGTGCTAGGATTAAAGGTGTGAGTGCCACCATTTTCTAGCCTTTGTATCTAGTGGCTGTTCTGTCTCTGATCCCAGATAAGTTTATTAGGGTGTACAATATTTTGGGGAACAAATACCACCACACCAGCTACCACTTTTTTTTTCAAAAAGTATGTTTATTTAGAAAAGTAGATTCAACACCTCAAATGCAAAAAACAGGTTGGATTGAGCTTAGATTTCCTGATATCCTACTTCTAACCCTAAGGAAGAAGTAATGCACCATCCACTCACATGCCCATACATCTGATCCAGGCTAAGGTGCTGGAAAAATAAGCTCAGAACAGTCTCAAGTCAATATGGAAAGCCTCGGTAGAGAAACCTAAGATTTCTCAGAAATAGTTTTAAGTGGGAATCTACCTGGTTAGTGCTTTTTCGTAGGCTTCTCAGCATGAGTCCAAACCTCTTACAAAGCACCTTCAAACACAAGTTATGGCAGTAAGTCCAGAAGGCTCTATACAACAAGAACTACGTAAATAGCAGTTAATGAAAATTGAGGACCAGCTCCCCTTGTGTCCCACAGTTGGAATAAGCAGTTGAAGGCTAGGTGGTTTTCCTCTTCTTAGCAGATGGTCGCTCAAATACATCACGTACCCCAGCTGCCTTGTGTTTAAAGAACTTTGTGTTCTGGGCACTCTCTTGGCTCCATGCAGAGTCAAAGGAAGTGGTATCTTGATCCACAAGGTGGGTGTACTTGGTACGACCAGACCGTCCAAAATTCTTGACCTGCATGACTTTTGGAAGAATGCTTTTGTTGAAATGGTCCTCAAGAGTAGGTGCACTAAAATCTCTCTTGTAGAGCTCTTCATCCTCATCCATGAAGAAGGCACCCTTGTGATAATACTTTTGTAAAAACTTGTACTTGCCCTTAACAGCTTTGTTGGTAATGACTTTGCCATTTGCCCGAAGTTCAGCCCGCCTTTCTTCCTCAGTCAGGTTTCGCATGCGTTCAATTTCTGCTTTCTCCTTTGCAAGAGCTTCTCGGTCTTCTCTGTCCCTCTTGATTCTTTTGAGCTCTCGGACTTTCCATGCCTCGTACTCCTCCTCCGCATTTTCGTCATCAGTATTGAGTGCGTCCAGTGCGGCGAGAGACTGTTTCTTCTCCTCCAGCTCTTTCTTGGTCTCTTCTTCTACAATCTTTAGTGTGTACTTGCGCCGCTCCTCAGCCATGCGCTTTGCTTCCTGCTCCAGCTCCTTCTGTTTCAGTGCCTCAGCTTCTCGCTCTTGAACCGTCACCCGGTCCTTCTTTCGAATGAAGACAGGCTTAAGTCGAGGATCCATCTCATCTTCACTGTCTGTGTACTCCTCAGACTCAGACTCTGACTCCGACTCCTGCCCAGAGCGTCCTTCATCTTCCACTTCCATGACTTCCGGCTCTTCATTTCTCCTCTCCTGTGCTCGCTGACGCATCACGCCACGGCGCCGCTCTATTTCCTCATCATCAATTTCTTCCTCCTCTTCTTCGCTGCTATCTTCCCGTTCCATGCGCCAAGCATCTCCTTCTACTTCCAAGACACTTTCTCCTACCACTTCAGGTTCCACTATTTTCCGGTGTCGAGCCAATCTCTCTTCCACATCTTCACTAATGCGGTTCTGTAAACGCCGAAGTCGGGGGTCACTGGATGAATTCTCTTCCTGCTCCTCAGGCTCTGCTTCTTGTTCCTTAGCTTTCTTATTGACCTGAAATTCTTCATCCTCTTCATCTGAGGACTCCATAGGGGCATAATCTGGTCTCTTTCCAGACACATAACGTTTTACCTTCACTTTTTCCATTGAAATCTCACCTTTCTCATTGCGAACTGGGATGGCCCCAGCCGTAGACTGAATGGGCAGCTGCTTCATGAGTGCTCTTGGGAGCGACATGGTGATGGCTGCGGTGAAGATCCCCAAAATTTGATTAAATCCCGGCAACCAAGTCCAAGGAACACAACACCGCTTTCCAACTAGCTCTGCCAGACACTGCTGCGCGACTCCAGCTGCACTTTTTTTATGACAGGAACTCTTGATGAGAGAGGGATATGAGATTTAGAAAGAAATATAGACGTAGAAGGATAGAGGGAGAGAAACAAACAGAAACACAAGATAGCCTCAGAAAGGACTGGCCCCTTCTGGCTCTTCTAAAGGGCTTTTTATAGGAATGCCAATGGGTGGAGCAAAGACCGCCCCTTAGCTCAACCAATCACCTAAGTAGACCCTCCCAATCACCTAGTAACCATGCACATGGTCAAGCAATCCTCTAATGCAGCCCTGCTGGGTAAAGCAAGCTCAGATCTCAATAGGAAACCTTTGTGGACCTCCACAAGCCTCCACACTGACTTTCACAGTGGATACACTAGGTTACATTCCCATGAACAGAGAGTAAAGATCCTTTTACCCACCACATTCTCCCCAGAATTTATTATTTTTTTATGGTGGCTATTCTGATGTAATCTGTGATGTTTTATAATGATTGTCAATAGAATCTAGAACTTGATTGTGGTGGTATTGTGTTCCCCAAAATATTGTGCACCCTAATAAACTTATCTGGGGTCAGAGACAGAATAGCCACTAGATACAAAGGCTAGAAAATGGTGGCACTCACACCTTTAATCCTAGCATTTCAGAGGTAGAAATTCCTCTGGATCTCTGTGACTTCAAGGCCACAATGGAAACAGCCAGGCAAGGTGACACACACCTTTAATCCCAGGGAGTGATGGTAGAAAGGAAAGATATTTAAGGCCTGAAGACCAGAAACCAGAAGCATTTGGCTGGTTAAGCTTTTAGGCTTTTGAGCAACAGTTCAGCTGAGACCCATTCAGATGAGGATCAAAGGCTTCCAGTCTGAGGAAACAAGATCAGCTGAGGAACTGGCTTGGTGAGGTAGCTGTGGCTTGTTCTGTCTCTCTGATCTTCCAGTGTTCACCCCAATAACTGACCTCAGGTTTGATTTTATTAATAAGAACTGTTAAGATTCCTGCTACATCTGGCGCCCAACGTTCGTGGTACAATTTCATGAAAAGGCTGCTTGCCTGTGGCCTTTTGGGCCCCAGCTCAGACTTAAGCTACACGTTGCAGGTTGTGGTGGCACAGGCCAGTAGGATTTGCTGAAGGAGGTCGAGGCAGGAGGATCACGAGTTTGAGGCCAGCCTTGGAGACTTGCTAAGGAGAAGTTTCGGCCTGGGACCTGGCCACAAACAGTAGAGGTGGAACTATGGAGGCAGCGGCTGCTGCTGCGAGTTGCTGGCTTCTTCTCATCCTGTTGGTGACTTCGGTGATACTGCTACCTGGGATGAAGGGTTTACTGCTGCTTGTTCAGAGAAGAATTACCAGGACCATCGTGTTACAAGAAAGCATCAGCAAAGGTCAGTTTGGAAAAGTTTGGCAAGACAAATGGTGGGGAGAAATTGCTGTGAAGATTTTCCCTCTAGGGAAGAACCTTCATGGTTCCGAGAGACAGACATTTATCAGACTGTGATTACTCCAAACCACAGAGGAGGCACCAAAAAAAAAAAAAAAAAAAGTCTGTAGTGAACCATGACCACGCCTAACAGTGACTTTGAAATCTTCAAAAAGATGACAGGATCCCACAATGATGATTCCACAAGGACTATGGTAAAGCCGTTAAGTTGATTAACACCACCAAAAGATCGACTTTGGACTACAAACTACTCAGGACAATTTTGAGATGGCTAGCTGAGATGATCCAGCCTGATAGACTACTTGAACAAGGACTTGAAACAAGCCCTGCACTTTCTCATTATACAGCGACTGGACAAATGGTACAGGAATTGACAATTAACCCAAAAATTTCCTGTTCAAGATTCCCTAAAAATATCTTCACCCCTAGAAAGCAAAAAGAAAAAGAGAATATAGATATGAGATAGATCTTTTTTTTATTTATTTTATTTTATTTTACAATATAATTCAACTTTACATATCAGCCATAGATTCCCCCTTTCTCCCCCCTCCCGCCCCTCTCCCCCCGACCCACCCCTCATTTTCATCTCCTCCAGGGCAAAGACTCCCCCGAAGATTGAGATCAACCTGGTGGACTCAGTCCAGGCAGGTCTAGTCCCCTCCTCCCAGGCTGAGCCAAGCGTCTCTGCTAAGCCCCAGGTTTCAAACAGTCAATTCATGCACTGAGCACAGGACCCGGTCCAACTGCCTGGATGCCTCCCAAACAGATCAAGCCAATCAACTGTCTCACCCATTCAGAGGGCCTGATCAAGTTGGGGGCCCCTCAGCCATTGGTTCACAGTTCATGTGTTTCCATTCGTTTGGCCACTTGTCCCTGTATTCCATCCATCCCTGGTCCCAACAACTCTTGCTCACATAAACCCTCCTCCTTCTCGCCAATTGGACTCCCGGAGCTCCACCCGGGGCCTGACCGTGGATATCTGCATCCAGTTCCCTCAGTCATTGGATGGGGTTTCTAGCACGACAATTAGGGTGTTTGGCCATCCTATCACCAGAGTAGGTCAGTTCGGGCTGTTTCGCGACCATTGCCAGCAGTCTATTGTGGGGGCATCTTTGTGGATTTCTGTGGGCCTCTCTAGCACTTTACTTCTTCCTATTCTCATGTGGTCTTCATTTACCATGAACATTCTTTGTGTTCCCTCTCTGTTCTTGATCCAGTTGGGATCTCCCACTCATTGAATCTACTCTGAGAAAAAAGATAAAGAAATAATAGGATAAATGGGTAGATCACTGAATCTACACTGAAAAGAAAAAGGGGAAGATATAAAAATGACAAGAGGTGGATTACTGAATCTATTATAAAAAGAAAAATACCTTTAAAAAGGAATTACTTGTTTTAAATAAGATAAGTAATGAAAATTTTTTGTCTGAGTTTATCAAATGTTACTGGACTGGACATTGTTAACATATATATAATGGAGTTTTTGTCTGAATCTGTCAAATGTTAATGGACTAGACATCGTTAATGTAATCTTGACTGTGTATATTGTATATACTTACTGGATATAATTTTTCTTGTATTAATTATAAGCTTCTTTTTAATTTTAGACAGAAAAGGGGGAAATGTGGTGGTATTGTGTTCCCCAAAATATTGTGCACCCTAATAAACTTATCTGGGGTCAGAGACAGAACAGCCACTAGATACAAAGGCTAGAAAATGGTGGCACTCACACCCTTAATCCTAGCACTCCAGAGGTAGAAATCCCTCTGGATCTCTGTGAGTTCAAGGCCACATTGGAAACAGCCAGGCAAGGTGACACACTCCTTTAATCCCATAAAGCAAGCCTTTAATCCCAGGGAGTGATGGTAGAAAGGAAAGATATATAAGGCGTGAAGACCAGAAACTAGAAGCATTTGACTGGTTAAGCATTTGGCTGGTTAAGCTTTTAGGCTTTTGAGCAACAGTTCAGTTGAGACCCATTCAGATGAGGATTCAAAGGCTTCCAGTCTGAGGAAACAAGATCAGCTGAGGAACTGGCTTGGTGAGGTAGCTGTGGCTTGTTCTGTCTCTCTGATCTTCCAGTGTTCACCCCAATAACTGACCTCAGGTTTGATTTTATTAATAAGAACTCCTAAGATTCCTGCTACACTTGATCCTAGAGATACATATGTGTTTGGGATTATCTGACTGGTTTAATTAAAGTGGGAAGACCCACCCTCAATGTAGATAGCTCTATTTCTCAGATTAGTATCCTAGACCACATACCAAAGAGAAAGCTAGCTGAGCACCACCATTAGTCACTTTCTGCTCCTGACTGTTGGTATAATGTGACAAGCCACCTCCAACTCCTACTGCTAGTACTTTTCTACCATGATGGGCATATCCTTGAGCTGAGAGCCAAAATAAATGTTTTCCCCTTAAGTTTCTTTTTTTGTAATTTATTTTTATTTTTATGTACATTGATGTTTTGCCTGCATGCTTTTCTGTATTCAGGAGTTGGATCCCCTGAAACAGGAGTTATAGACAGTTGTGAGCTGCCATGTGGGTGTTGGTAATCGAACCCAGGTCCTCTGGAAGAGCAACCAGTGCTCTTAACCACTGAGCAATCCCACCCGCCCCTCCCCTTAAGTTTCTTTTGTCAGGGTACTTTTACCACAGAAATAGGAAAAGAAACTAATACAGAAGTTTGGTGCCAGAAGTGGGGCCACTAATGGAATAAACCTGACCATATGGTTCTTCTGTTTTTGGAACTGGTTTTTGGGAGAAACATGAAAGATATTTCAGCTGTGGGCTAAAGGAGCCCATTTGTTGACTAATGGTTTGATTGTTTAGAATAATAGTATTTTGAGATTTTAATTTTTTGTAATCCTTTAGATATTCTTTATCTTGGGCCCTTGTCTGAAGTATAACCAGAAAAAAATTCTGCTCATAAATTCTCCATTTATGAGCACTGTCTATTTATTTTGTTGATACTTTCAAAATTAAGACCTTTCAAATTAAGACCTTTGATACAGTTTGATTCAATTTTTGTACATGGTAATAGATATGGATCTAATTTCATTCTTCTGCAATTGAATATCAATTCTTTTGCTGTCTTAAAGTTTTTCCTTATTCAGTATTTCACCCCCTTGGTTGAGTTTATTCCTTAGTAGTTTTTGAGACAACATATATCACCTGATGTCTAACAATCCCAGTGTAATGCCCCCCAAGGAGAATGATTACATGAAATTCCAAAGAATTCAAAACAATAATGATGAATATGTTCAAAGAAATTAAAGAGGACATCAATAAACTCCTGAATGAATTAGGAGAAAACACAAACACACAAACAAATCAATGAAATAAGGAAGCAAATACAGAACCAAAAATGGAATTCAGTAAAGATAAATACTGAAGAAAAGTCAAACTAAAATGATGCTTGAAATAAAAAATTAGATAATTCAAACTACAAAGACTAATAAATAAAATGAATCATAGGGAGGACAGTGACCAGAGTTTGAAGGCAGAGTAGAATAGTTGGCATATTCAGTCAAGGACAATAATAAAAGCCCTATAAATGAAACATGAACTATTTCTAGGACACCATAAAAAAACCAAATTATTAGTTATTGCCCAAGAAGGAGAACTCCATACCAAAGGCATTGAAAATATTTTCAATAATAATCATAGAAGATTTCCCAAATCTAAATAGAGGTCCATCAAAATATAAGAGGCATACAGAATACCAAATAGGAGCAGAAAAGACACTTCACACATCATATGGTAGAAACACCAAGTGTACAGAACAGTGAAAGCATCCTGAAAGTTACGAGAAAAACCAACTCACATATGATTCCAGGCCCATCAGAATAAGAGCTGATTTCTCAACAGAAACATTGAAAGTCTCAAGGGCATAGAATGGTATTTATGAAGCTCTGAAAGACCACAGCTACATACTCAGACTCACAAACCCAGCAAAACTGTGTGTTATAGTTGATGGAGAAAGAAAAACATCCCACGACAAAAGGAAACTAAGACATTTTTATGATCATTGAATTTTCTCTTCAGTGGACACTGGGAGGAATTCTTCAGGTTAAGAAGAAGAATTAAAGAGGCTGAAGAGGGGAAAAATGTTAAAATGTTAAGCAAATAAGGACTAGGAATACACTAAACACTATAAAAATCAATAAAATGAACGGAATTCACTAACACAGTTCAATAATAACTCTGAATCAAAGATCTTCATTCACCAAATCAAAAGACAAATGCCAGCAGATTGGATTTGAAAACAGGATATATCTGTTTGCCATCTCCAAGAAACACACTTCACCACTAATATAGACAGGGTTTTATGGAGAAATGATGGGTAATTAAAAACACCCTGAATAACAAAGCAGTCCTGAGCAAAAAAAATAATACTGAGGGTATCAATACACCTGATTCCAAGTTTACTATAGATTCATAGCAACAAAAACAGCATCATATTGGCACAGATATAAACACATAGATCAATTGAATAAAATAGAAGATCTACACATAAGTTATAGCTATTTCTGTTTTGGACAAAAAAATGATAAAAAATATTTTTTGGAGAAAAGATAGGATTTTAAATAAATAATGCCGTGAAAAGATATCTACATGTAGAAGAATGAATCAAAATTCTTATCTCTCACCTTCCACAAAATTACCTCCAAATGGCTCAAAGACCTTAATAAGAGACCTGAAAATCTGAAAGTTCTAGAGGAAAAAAGTAGAGAAAACACTTCAAGATATATATGTAAGTAATGAATTTCTGAATAGGACTCCATCTGCTTAAGCAAAAAGGTCAGCAGCCAACAAATGGGACCTCATGAAATTAAAAAGCTTCAGGACAGCAAAGATAATAGTTAATCAACTGAGGGATTCAGAACAGGAGAATAATTTTGTCGTATATATAAACTATTCATACCCAGAACATTTTACACCCCCCCAAATTAAACAGAAACTGAAAATCCCAGTTAAAACCTAAGTGAATCAACAGTGACAATATGTATTTTTTAAAGTATTCAAAATCTTTAGGCATCCAGGAAATGTAAACTAAAACTACTTTGCGATTCCATCTTAACCCACTCAGAATGGCCATCAAGAAAATCAATGCTGGTGAAGATGAAGAGAGAGAAGAACTTTAATATGATGTTGTTGAGAATGCACATTGGTGCACCCACTATGAAAACCAGTGTGGAGATTTCTCAGAAAAACTAAAAATAAAACTTCCAGCCTTCTTGAGCATATACCCAAAGAACTTTATATTTTACCACAGATATACTTACATATCCAGGTACACTGCTGCTCTATTAACAATAGCAAGGAAATGAAACAAGCATAGATATATGTCACCTGATGAATGGATAATGAAAATGTGAGATATATATATAACCCATCAAGAATATTATAACAACTGTGAATATATTATATTACACCACATCATATTACATTATATTGCAATGCATACGCTGAATTATGGGGTTCTCAGTTTCATAGAACACACATTAATGAACTTAAAATAACAACTATCTCCTGACACAATACTATTTGGCGACCTCAGTACCATATTCACATTAATAGATAGATCTCCAGGACTGAACAATCAATAAGGAAACTTCAGAGTAAATTACTATAGAATACATGGATCTAACAGACATTTACTGAGTCCAACTGCTGTGGAATGCACATTCTTCTTGGGAGCCCATGAAACTTTCTCTAAAATAGATCACATCCTATGTCATAAAACTAGTCTTAGCAAATAGAAAAGTACTTGGGAAATTTCTTGTGTCTCATCAGGCCATAGAAATCAACATCAAAAGAAACCATAGAAACTATACAGATACTTCAAGATCAACTAATACAACTTTGATCAGTGGGTTATTGAAGAAATCAGGAGATAAATTTAAAACTTCTTAGAAACAAATAAAAATGATATCCCAACTTATCATAACCTTTGAAATTCAGCAAAGGCAGTTCTAAAAGGAAAATTCATAGTCATGGGTGTGTGCGTTGTAAAAGTCAGACAGGCTGGTCAGTGGTGGCACATGCCTTTAATGCCAGCACTCAGGAGGCAGAGACCGGTGGAGCTCTGAGTTCAAGGCCAGCCTGGTCTACAGAATGAGATCTAGGGCAGCCAAGGCTACACAGAGAAACTGTGTCTCATAAAACCAAAACTAAAATAAGAAAGAGGCGGTGGGGAGGGGAAAGAAAAGGCCAGACATATCTCAGACAAATAACCAGATACACCTCACGGTCTTAGAAAATCAAGAACAATCCAAACCTAAAAGGATTAGACACAAAGATCAGGGCTGACAGGCTGAAAGGCTGTATATGACATATTCTCATTGCTTTGCCTCGCTATGTATCACACTGAAGCTAATGACAGAGAAGATGGCCAATGGTGTGAGCACAGCTTGAGCCAATTCTCACTGGATGATGGTGGCTAAGACATCCCAGATGTACACTGGGTAAGTCCAAGACCAAAGCGGTTATCTTTTATCAGCTTTTTCATCTCAGAAAAATAGCCAAGATTGCAAAATTTTCAATAGCCTTCCAGGGATCAAAACACATTCTCCTAATGTGTTGTGATGTCAGAACACCCTCCAGGCTTTATTACATTCTAGACTACTGTTGGGCTGGTTCCAATCCACAGAGGAAGAACGGGTTTTAGAAAGAACCAAGTCCAAGTGGTTTTCTCTGTTGCATTTGGTCAAATTTAGATAATTTTTGGCTTAATAAATCCTCCTTTTCTAGCTGACCATTTTGTCTAAAGGAAATGAGACAATATAATCACACTTCTTAGGGCAGGTTCATTGTAAAAATTTAACACGAAGAAGCTCTCTTTCATCGCAATTGGATTACTGCAAACCAAGGGACATGACTACCATGCAAGCATCTAAGTGTGTGTGGGGGGTGTGTGGGTGTGTGTGTGTGTTTCCATGTGAGCACACATGTGTTGTGTGTACATGTGGATGTGGGTGCACACATGCACGATGAGATCAGAAGTCAGCTTCAGATGTCGTTCCTCAAGTACCATCCACCTTGTATTTGAGACAGTCTATGAGGTAGTTTGAGCGAGAAAAAAAAAAAAACGGTAGGCTCTGCTATTTGAACATTTGGTTCCCAGTTGGTGGTGCTACTCAGGGAAGTTTTGGTAGTACAGCCTTGCTGAAGGAAGTATGGCATTAGGAGTAGGCTTTCGGGTTATATATATACAGTTGTATAGTCTTTCCTTGCCTCCTGTTCATTTTCTCTATTTTGTGCTTGTGGTTGAGAAGATGATCTCTCAGCTTCTTGCTCCAGGTGCCATGCCTGCCTGCTGCCACACCTTCCCGCTATGATGAACTCTTTTCCCTCTAGAATGAAAATCTCAGATTAGTGTTTCCTTCTGTAAGTTGTCTTTGTCACGGTATTTTGTCACAGCCTCAAAAAAGTCACTAATATATTTTCTCACTGGCATAGAGCTCACCAAGTAGACTGGCCAGAGAGTCTCAGGGAACTTCCTGTCTCCATCTCCCCAGGGCTGAGACTATAGGAGCATGCTGCTATACCCATCTCTGTATTTTGTTGTTGTTTTTTTTTTTAACATTATTTCTGGGAATTGAATTCACACTTGACTGGCGAACACTTCACCAATAAGAGAATGAAAAAGATTCCAGTCTCTTATCTGGAGGTCATAGACTCCTACTAGTATTTATCCTGCATCTTTCTAGGACCAGACAGCATCATGTCTTCACATACACACACACACACACACACACACACACACACACACACACACACACA
>CABHPR010139051.1:9284-23953 GCA_902168415.1 Peromyscus melanophrys | reverse complement strand
CACACACACACACACACACACACACACACACACACACACACACACACCCATCACCACCACCACCACAACAACAACTACATACACACACACAAACTATCCTTGAAAAGGAATTTTTCTCTTAGTATTTTTACTGAGCATACTGTGATAGTTAATATTGATTATCAAGTTAACAGGACCTAGAATAACCCAGAAGATAAACCTCTGGTCACACCTGCAAGGGATTATCTTGATTCGGTTAACTGAAGTGGGAAGACTCACCCTATAGTGGGTGGTACCATTCCTTAGGCTTATGTTCTGGACTACATCAAAAGGAGAAAGCTAGCTGAACAGTATCGCTCTCTCTCTCCCTCTGCTTCTTGACTATAGATGCAATGTGGCCAACCTCCTCAAGCCCCTGCCACCATGACTTTTCTACCATGAAACAAACCCTCCCTTTGTTAAGTCACCATTGTCAGGGTGTTTTGTCACAGCGAGCAAGCAATACACAAACAAAACCATGGATAGCTCTCTTTATTAATTTTATAAGCTGCCAACCACGAACCATAACTACAAGTTGTGTTTATTCCTAAAACACTGCAGCAGAAAGGAGTTTAGACCCTGGCAGAGTGCCTCTTCCAGACTGTGAAGCCTGAGTAGAGACCGTGATAACTGGGACAGGATTTGATGGGGTGGACAAGGGTTCATTTCAAACAAAGATTGAGACACTTAGCAGGAGCCATTGTGGTGGTTTTAATGATAAATACTACCTGCTCCTGGAGGGCTTAGATTTGAATGCTTGGTCCTAAGTTGGTGGTGCTGTTTGGGAAGGCTTAGGAGATGTGGCCTTGTTGGAAGAAGTTTGCAAGTAGAGAAGGCCTTTGAGAGTGTCAAGCCATTTTGTGTTCTCTCTTTTGCTCCATCTTTGTGGTTTAAGATGTGAGCTCCCAGCTTACTGATTGAGCTGCCATGCCTGCCTGCTGCCATACTTCTCCCCCTTGATGGTGATTGAATCTTATCCCTCTGGAACTGTAAACTCAAAGGAAACCTTCTCGCAGTAAATTGGTTTGGTCACGGTATTTTTATTACAGCCATAGAAACTAAAATAGTACAGTCATGTAGGGATCTGAGGCCTGTTTTAGATATAAGTATGACTTGTGGTTATGGCCCTTGGGAGGTAGCTGCCTTACTTTGACTATGACACAAACAAAGATACATTGAATTATTAGTTGTTAGTTAGCCTTCTGTGACGGTAACTGATATCTGTGATAAACAAATTACAAGCATAAAAGACTCACAGTTTTGGAATTTAATGCAGGTCCATAGTTAATAAAGTGCATTGCTCTTGAATGTGTACCAAGGAAGAACACCATGGTGGCAGCATGCAGTAAAACCATTCACCTGGTGGCAAGATGCCTAAGGTTAAGGAAGTAGAAGGGGCTGGTTCTCAATATCCTTTTCACAGAACATCTCTGGTGGTATGAGACCACCCACTATGCCCCATCTTCTAGACCAGTGGTTCTCCACCTTCCTAATGCTGCAGCCCCTTAATATAGTTCCTCATGTTGTGGTGACCCCAATCATAAAATTATTTTTGTTGCTACTTCATAACTGTAATTTTGCTACTGTTATAGTCATAATGTAAATATCTGATATGCAGGATAGCTGATATGTAACCCCTGTAAAAGGGTTGCTTGAACTCCCAAAGGGGTTTTGATCCACAGGTTAAGAACTGCTGTTCTAGGGGATCTAACACCTGACCAATAAATCCACTGGAAGGTGGGAAACCTAGCCTTCAACAAGTAGACATTTGAGGACACATCTAAATCATAAGAGTTAGGGACCTGTTGAGTGCCCATAGATTGTTTTGTTTTAATAAACAAGAAAATGCAACAGAATATACTGCATTATAGGTTTTGGTGGTATCCAAAGAGGTTCTGAGGTGAACTGATTCATGTGGCTATCTGCATGTGAGAAGATATGGTAGGGCTATATAGTATCCCGGCTTCAATGAGGAAGAAGAAAAGAAAAGAAAAAAAACAAGAGAAATGAAATTCTCTTTTATCTCCTACATCCAACAATGGTGGAATCAAAGTCTTCAGTGGCCAATAGTAGGGATACCTTAAGAGAGAGGCTGAGGCAGAGGGCAATAATTTTTAATGAGAAGTATGGAGGGGGGGGGTACTTTTTTCTGAATGTTCCAGAAACTGCTGGACAGGAAGATACTCATAGGCCATGAGATGACCTTGTAATTAGCTTGGGCTTGGCCTAGGACACTGGAATTTGCCAGCCTAGAGAACTCTCTCAAAGATTAATGACCATCATCTCTCTCTCTCTCTCTCTCTCTCTCTCTCTCTCTCTCTCTCTCTCTCTCTCTCTAATTTGTCAAGACAGGATTTCTCTGTGTAGTGCTGGCTATCCTGGAACTCAGTCTGTAGGCCAGGCTGGCCTCAAAATCATAGAGATCTGCCTGCCGGAGTGCTGGGATTAAAGGCGTGGACTACCACGGCCCGGCAAGGATTAATAAATCCGACTCCCTCAAAAAGGTGAGAACATGGCTCCTTGGCATGCTGCTCCACCCTCTGCCCCACAGTGACACCACATCTCTCAACTTTTCACATTGAAAGGAATTTCTGCATGTATTCTAACAGCATGGAGAGCACACAGAGGTCCACACATTCAAGGTCCTCTTTTTCTGGAGCAAGATACAAGTCCAGTGATTAATCATTGATCAAACCACCAATGCCTAAAAGAGAGGTGGTTGGACTCATACTCTCATAAAAAGAACTTGGTTTTTCCAAAAGCTCTTAATTGAATGCTCAGATCAGTAATAGGTGCCTGGCAGCCTCTTCCCTCAGTGCTTAATAGCTAAGGGTGAGCATTTGACTCTCTACCAAGGCATAATTTTCATTGGAACAAAGAGTAACCTGGGATTTACAAAGCTGGAGGTATTTTTTTGTGGTTAATAAAGCACTGTGTTTAACCCTTAAAATTATCCCAATTCATCCAGTGCATTTGTTAAACTAGTGAAACTGTTCTTAAAATGGTTTACTGGACAGGAACTGGTAGTTTATACTGTTACATGTTTGTTTGTTTTGTTTTAATAGCTCTTTGAGAGCTGGGTGGTAGTGGCACATGCCTTTAATCCCAGCACTTGGGATGCAGAGGCAGGAGAATCTCTGTGAATTTGAGGCCAGCCTGGTCTACAAAGCGAATTCCAGGACAGCCAGAGCTACACAGAGAAACCCTGTCTCGAAGAAGACAAAAAAAAAGTTCTTTGCAATTAATTATTAGCCTTAAGCCAAAGTTTTATGTGTCCCATATTATAAAAGTTATTCTGCTTTCTATCTTACATCCTATTTCATTGGAAATAGAAAGTTGGATAATAATTTCCAGGTTCCTAGAAAGAAAAAAAAATGTATGAAAGCCTTTAGGAAAAGAAATTCATTGTTATGATCAAGGGTCATCTGTGAAGGGACCCATATCCACACAAGATACCCCAAAATCAAGTTCTCAGCAAAAAGGAGATTTATTTGTCCCAGAGGGCAGAGAACAGGGAATAAAGGACAAAGACAGGAGATAGAGGACAAGGGAGAAGAGGAAAAAGAACAAGGGAGAATGAGGAGTGGGAGGAACATTTGTCAGGGGTGGGAGGGTGGGGGATGACAAAGGACTGCCTCTGGATACAGAAGAGACAGAGATGGTCCATAGGCAAATGACAGTTTATAAAGGTAAAAGGGGAAACTTTGTGTTAGGATGGAGTGCTTAATTTTGATTGGACTTGTTAATGAGGGCAACCACAAGCTTTTGATAGCTGGACTTCAATACTTTGATAGCGGGACCTTGGTAGTTAGCCTCAGGAAGAGGAAGTGGCCAAATAAGGGAATAGACTTTGGTGGCTAGCTTTAAGAATGGAATCTAATTTTAGCAAGGAAGAGGGAATAGGGGAGAAGGACAAGGCCTGCCACAGCCATGTTTGCCATGCTCGGGCTGGCTAGAGTCCCTTTAGACTGTATTCAGCTGTATCTTCAGTTGACCCTCAAGATCTTCAGTATGTTCAGAGTCCTGCAAAATGTTGGAAAGGACAGTCAATGAGTCAGATCCACAGGATCAGACTTACTTGCCTTAGCATCATCTATTCAGCAATGAATTTAAAAAGAAAACACTGAATGTATAACATTAAAGGAATATATAGTTGGAGCCAGCATGATGGTGAACACCTTTAATCCCAGCCCTCTGGAAGATCTCTTTGAGTTTGAGGCCAGCCTGGTGAGTTCCAGGACAGCCATGGCTACAGAGAGACCCTGTCCAAAAGAGAATGGGAAGGTGCTATTAGTTGGATAAATTCTGCCACACCTGGCAATAGGGTGATACACAGGGATTAAATCCTAATATAGTTGTCCTTCCTCACATGGTGTGGTGGCGTGGCTTCTTTCTGTAGCAGCAGTTACATCGTAAGTCTGTTTTGTAAATTAGTTGGTGCAGCATATATGTGAGACCTTAATGATAGTCCAGTATAAGAGTTCATTTTTATTTGATAACTTGCAAGCTTCATGCTTGTGAATTGAGAAATATTACCCAGGAGAATAAACAACTGTGCTGAAATATTTGATTTGCCTTTATACATTGCCTTTCTTGATTTTCTCCATGTTTGGGTTTGTGTGCCTTAGTGAAAAGCCCTCAGGAGGTGGCATGCAGAAATGTGGTCCCATCACTTGACAGCTTTGGACAGGCAACTGGGATTTTGTTTTCTCATCTGGAAAAAAAAAAAAGATTTCTGAGATAATTAGATGAATGCTCGTGAAGGAACCTAGCTTGCAGAATTATTAACAAATTGGTTAATTCAGAATTAAATCCTGCTGATTGCCAAGAACAGAATGGTAGTTGCCTGAGGCTAGGGAGAACGGATGTGGTGGTGATGGGAAAAGTTTGGTCAGCATGTGCCATGTTACAGTTTGGTGGGAGAAAGAAACTCTGCTGTGCCATTGCATAATAGGATGATCACAAATACTGATACCATCGTGGGTACTTCAAAAGAGCTAGAAGGAAATATGTAAATGTTGTTACCGCAAATACTTGGTGAATGTCCAAGAAGACAGGTACGTTTACAGGGATTTGAACAATATACAGTGTATTCATGTATTGAAACACCACATGCTATGCCACAAATGTTGGGGAAACTTTCCCAAGGGAGTTGACAAATGTCTGTCCACCCCAGATAAGGCACCAACAGCTGACCAAAGAAATAATTCTACCCCAATCTAGTTTGGGGAGCCAATGGGATGTGTATTAATAACATGTTTTCGTGGCGTTTGTTTTCTTCGTCCGACTTTGCACCCCCACTGTCTTAGCAGCATCATTTGTATTTCCTCATAGCCTGTGGGTGTACGTATCCTTCTCTTCGGTCTGAAGTATCCCTTCTAGTCTCTGTAAGACAGTTTGCTGATCATAAATTGCTTTAGCTTGTTTATATTGTGGGATGTGTTTCTTTCTCCTTCAGCTATGATGGATACTTTTGCTGGATGAGGTAGCCTAGGTTTGGCAACTGTGCCCTTTCAGAATCTGAAGCGCACTGTTCTAAGCTCTACTGGCTTTTAAAGTTTCCATTGAGAAACTAGTACTCTGTATGTGACCTGTTGCCTCTCTCTTGCAGCTTTCAATACCTTTCTTTGTCATGCATATTTAGTATTTTAAATATAATAGACATGAGTCAATTCCTTTCTCAGCCTGTCTATTTGATAGTTTGTGTGCTTCTTGTACCTGAATGGACATCTCTTTCTGTCGATGTGGGAACTTTTATTCTATTACTTTATTGAAAATAGGTTTCATGTCTTTGACTGAAAATTCTTCTCCTTCTTCTGTGCCTATAATTCATAGATTGCCCAGAGCTCCAACACATTCCATTCATGAGGTTTTTAAATGTAGTGTTTACTTTGATTGACTAATTCAATTCCTATACCTTGTCTTTAAGCCATGACATTTCTGTTTTCTCCATGATGAAATCTTTTGGAAATGCTTTCCACTGAGTCTTGTTGTCACTTTATAAGACTTAATGAATTTTTCATTCCTAATTTTATCGCAATTTGGTTTCTCTTTAGTGTTTCTATCTCTTTATTGAATTTAATTTTCATATCCTGAATTTTCCTCACTGTTTCATCCAGCCAGTTATTTGTGTATTCTTGTGCTTCAAGCGGGATTTTGTTTGGGTCCTCTTTAGTGAGTTTGTTCAGGTGTTCATTCATGCCCTTTTCAATTCCTTGGACTCTTTGAATGTGTTTGTAATTGTTCGTTTGAGTTTTGTGTCATGAGTTTTGTCTAGGTTGTTCTTGTTGGGCATAGCCATTGTGGAAATAGTGGTTTAGAGAAGGGGGGAAATTATCTTAGTTTTTCATGTTGCTTGCTTATAATGGGACCTGGGCAACTGGAGTTCAGTTGTTGGTTGTGACTTTTGGTATGAATGTTTAGCCAGCCATGTCACAGTCCCCAGGATGGGTGGTAGCTGGATGGTTAGGGAAAGTCCTGAGCAGAGAGAGCCGAGAGGAGTGGTTCTCTCACCAGAGTTCATGGGTGCTAGAGGAATTCCCAAGGTGACTTAGTAGACTGGGTGGCTTGCAAGAGTCCCAAAGGGACTGAACAGAGGGCCCCAAACTCACTATGTAGACCAGGTTGACCTCAAACTAACAGGGATCTGCCTGCCTCTGTCTCCCAAGTGCCATTATGCCCAGAAGTACAAGTTAGGTTAAAATCATGTTAAATAAACGAAAAAAATCTTTGGCAAGATAACAAGGGTTAGAGGAAGCACAGCTTAGACTAAACATTGGGAAAATCAGGATTGACAATCACACAGGCCTGTTTTCTTCCAAGGAAGGGAATGAATGATGTTTGGTCCCCGGAATGCCAGAGTGAAAGTAGTCAAACAACCTGGTGATCCTTTGCTAGTCTATTAGGAACCAACTTCCACCTGAATCCCTCCAGTATCCTATTGTTTAGGCCCTAATCCTGCTCTCAGTGAATAGAACCCATCCCTTTGAAAGAGGTCCTTTGCATTCTCCACCATAGAATCCATCCCTATGCTTAGCACTGATCCTTCCTCTAGGCCCTAGCTCTGAGCTCTGCTTATCAGCCCATGGAACTCACTCATATTGTAAAGGTCACAGGTGCCTTGCTACCTTGCAGGGAGTTTCCATGCAGCTATGCCTAAAGCTTTGTCATGATAATGGACACATGGAAATACTATGCTGAAATGTGTAAGAAGAATAAATCACAAGGTCAGATTCTGGAAGTCTTGACCCAGTGCCTGCAAAGATGGTACTGACTCGAGTTTTATTTTTCACCTCACACAGATGATCTTCCCCGTGGCTGTGAGGATTGCCAGGTCCCAGACACCAACCAAGGGCTAGTTTATCTCAAGAGTTGTTATCTAAGTGGATACAAAAAAAAAAAAAAAAAAAAAAACCACACTGTTAACAGGGGCAAATACAGCATGAAAAACCCCCACTGATTGTATCAATTACTTCCTCAAAAAATCAGTAGTACATGCAGCAACATAGAAAGGCACAATCCACAGTCATTCCCATGAGCCATCCACCTCCTTCCATAAGACTGCCATTCATATCCCCACTTCCGTTGGGCTCTGTGGAGTCAGAGCTGGCTTTCACCACTCAGAATGAGCTAGGACCAAGGGGCAATATTCTATCTTCTGTAAGTGCAAGTCTTCCTGGATCTAACAGTTTCTATGCACAAGCTGAGCCTGGCTGGTGCCTCTCCATTGACCATGCCTGAGTACTCAGAGAGTCCTGGGATAGGTAAATAACCTTTCCACCCACAAGATTCTGTGTTGCTGAAGAAAAATGCACACAATTTTACTTTGGGGGGAGAACTAGTCACTTTGGAACAAACGTGGTTTTTTTTTTTTTTTTCACCGCAGTGCCATGTTCTTTTTGTCTTCCTAAGCTTTTGTTCAGGCTTCAGCCTCTCAGAGACTCACAAGCACTGAGCTTGTCTTTCTGTCCATCTTTCTCCTTAGAAATTCAGACTCAACACAAATCTGACCCCATGTACTTTCGAGTGACCCAGAGAGAGGGATCTTCATTTGCCTTCTCCCTTGCTTATCCCCTTTATACATTAGCCATTTATAAATAAGATTTATATGCCAGTCTAAATGAGGGCACTACAATCATGGTGGTACTTTAGTCTTGGTGGCTGCCAGGATTGAAGAAGGTGAGTGTTCATCCATGTGCAAGAAATGAGAGGTGAGGCCAACTACTCCGTGAGATTTAAGAACTGGGGTTGGAATGGGGATCACTACTGAGGATAACCCAAGTGTGTAAAATATCCAGGCTGCATATATGAGATCATCTCTATTTTACTGTAAGTTGTACAACCTGCCAAGCCATTTTGTGTTGTTGACAACTGGTGGACATCAGTCTGTTCCTCTGTGTGACATCTCGGGGGAACTTGTCCTTATCAAGCCTTGTGTTTTACAAGTTTGGGTTTCTTATCCACAAACCAGGCAGCAGATGGTAACACTGATTACTGAATTTGATGAGAGATCTTTGCAGGGGTTCATCTGAGAGGAAAGTGGGAGTGTCTCCTGGCTATTCACCAATTCTAAGAGACCACTGAGTATAGTGTACAGCTTTATTTTATGTACCCCTAAGGGACATTATAAAGTATGAGTTGAAGCCAGAGAAGCCACCCATTGGGAGATTCAAGGTAATCCCATGGAGGTGGTAAATGTATACATAACTTGGAGTTTTGTCTGTGGTGCCCCTTCCAAACAGCAAGCATCTGAACCGTGCACTGCAGGACACCTTGGAGAATCTGGTCTGATAAATCTCCATGGATATGTCTTTTGTTTGCAAACTGGTCCTGAGTGTATTCCTTGCCAATGAATAGCACTTGTCTAGTCCATTTCTATAAAAACAAGCATGCTCGGAATCGCAGATGGAAGCACACTGTAGAGGGAGAAGCAAAGGGGGATGCTGGGAAAAGCCAAATGGGGGTGGTCATCAGGAGTCATATACTTTGAAGCAGTATTGTCAAAATAGATTGTTAATCCCCACTTCCTCCAAGAGCATTAGCCCTTTCCACTTCAGGGATGGTTCCTGCAGGAAACTCTCTTTGGGGTTCATCAATAGGTGAATCGATAAAAAAAAATGTGGTACATGTGGACAGTGAATTTTTACTCACTTGTAAAGAATGAAATTTCAAGAAAACGGACAGAGCTTAAGGTCATTATGTTAAGCAAAAGACTTAGAAACACTCAAAAAGACAAATAATACATGCTTTCTCTCATCTCTTGATCTCTTAGAAATCCTAGATTTTGTGTTAGTATGTGTGTATGTATGTGGGGGTGTGATGAAGCCAGAGAGGATATCATGAAGTGTAGGGCCCTGGCCCCCCATTTTGGGTAGCTGCCACCTTGTTTGCTGACCTTGACCAAATGTCCTCCCTATGCTGATTCCCTGCTGGTTTCCTTCCTCCTGAGCACTCACAGGAGGTTCCTTGTTTGTGTATCCTGCATATTGGGTGTTAATAGCTTAAATGCAAGAATGTAGAACATCTGTAGCAAACTTCTGCCCTCCGGGGTTCTCCCATTGTGCTGTAAGCCTGTATTTAAGGTTTCCACCCTCCTTCAATAAGCATTTGGCATTCTGCTGAGGCAAATGACCAGCTGTCTCTTGTCTCTGTTTTTTGATCCACAGCCCCTCGCTTGCTTGGACATGGTGAATGGGTGGTGGTAGCGCGGGTGCTACCACTACAATGAAGGAGGTAGAAGATATTTCAAGGAGGGAGTAACAGAATATATGTGATGTGAAAGTACAAGAGTGGTTATTGGGGGACAGCAGGAGGGGGCGGGAGAAGGGGACCAGTAAGAACAGAGTCTGGATGCTAAAACCACAATGAGGGCTGGGGAAATGGTTCAGTGGGTAAAGCATGTGCCATGCGAGCATGAGGACCTGAGTTCAAATCTCCAGACTGCATGTAAAAGTTGGGCACAGTAGTGTGTGTATGTCATCCCCGTGTTTCTATGGTGAGATAGAGAGTGGACATAAGAGAACCCCTGGAAGCTCACACAGCTAGTCCAGCATATGCAACAACGGATGAAAGAGTAGGAGAGATGTGGTGTGGAAAGAGGTCCTGTCCCAAACAGGAGGTGAGGAATAACCCCAGAAATTGTCCTCTGATGACTGCACATCATAGCACATGTGCACACAAACTCACACACTCACACATGTAGACACACATACCATATACCTGTATACACATGTACACAAAATAAATACAGAATAAAAGGATAAATAATGCCATAGTAAAACTCATTTGTATGCTTATTTTTTGGGATTTGTTTGTTTGTTTGTTTTAGAGACAAGGTTTATCTGTGTAGTCCTGGCTATCCTAAAACTTGCTCTGTAGACCAGGCTGGCCTTGAATTCAGAGATTCACCTGTCTCTGCCTCCCAAGTGCCGAGATTAAAGGCGTGTGCCACCATTGCCTGGCTTGTATGCTAATTTTTTAAATTAATATCTATGCAAAAGAGTGAAGATAATTCTCTGAAATGAATGAATAAGTGAATGGATGAATTAATGAATAAATGAATGAAAACCTAGCCACTAGGGTAAAGGTTAACAATGCAACTGTCATTTATACCTTCTGGGAGATGGAAAATCAGTTTTCTCCAATAGAGTGACACTGGGTATCTCAACTACTCCAGGATAGACCTCATGTTCAGGAATAGTTGACCATCATATAATGAACTCCATGGTTTCCTTGTGAGTGCTTTTAATTGGTTACAGTTTGGTGGGTTTTTATTTTTGATTTTGGGTGTGGTTTCATTTTGTTTACTTGGTTTTGGGGATTTTGTTGTTGTATTGGGTTTTTGTTTTTGTTTTTGAAAAAGAAATCAAAGTTGGGTGGGTAGGAAGAGGAAGAGGATCTTGAAGGACTTGGGTGAGGGGAAGAATATGATCAAAATATATTTAAAGTTAAAAATTGTTTTAAATAATAAAAATATAAAAAAGAAAATTTTAGTGTTTGATTTTAAAGCTTTGTGTTATTTTTAACTCTGTGTGTGTGTGTGTGTGTGTGTGTGTGTGTGTGTGTGTGTGTGTGTACAGGGAGCTGGATTTTCTGTGGAAAATGGATCCTAGGGATTGAATTTGAGTCATCTGCAAGAGGAGCCTGTCTCCTAAACCACTGAGCCATTTCTCTCCAGTTCAAGGCTTAATTTTAAAGAGTTTAATGAATGCTAAGGACAATGGAAAAGACATGGCTCCCAGAGTTCTGGATTTTAACAAGAAACAGTGTTCCATATGTGTACAAGGCCTCTCCTCATTAGGTCAGTTCCCTCACATTCCTCTCAATAATGCTCTGTAGTTTTCAATGGACAGATACTTAATTTCTTTAGTTAAGTGTACTCTTAATAGCTATTTTGGGTGCTATCATGAATGAGATTTTCTTAACTTCATTTTCTGGAACTTTCATCTTCACTGTAAAGAAATACAATTAATTTTGTATAGTAATCTCATACACCATTTACAACATAACTGTGTTTCTTTATTATTTCCAGAGAAGTTTGGATAGTTGTTGATTCTTTGAGCTCTTTTGTAGATAGATGTAGGGAGGGAGGGAAGTAGATAGACAGACACATACATAATATAATTTGTAAATGAAGATAGTTTGCCCATTCCACACTGATCTGAACATTTTACTTCATTTTCTTGTCTAATTTCCAGAGCGAGAAAGCCTTCTAAAATGAAAAGCTTTAAAGCTCTGAAGAAAGGTTTAGCAGAAGAGACTGGAAAACAGAAAATGCCCATGCTCATGGATTGGCAAAATCAATATTGTTTTTCTGTTTGGTTGGTGTTTTGTTTATTTGCTTTGGTTTGGGGGGAGGTTGGTTGTTTGTACTTACCGTGTCCCAACACAGCAACACAGAGGGGTGGGAAAGACAGTTCCTACAATCGCTGTGTCCGAGTGCTACCGTGTGGTGAGGCAGGCACGCTTATTCACAGGCTGCTGACCAAGTCCCAGCCACATGGGTAACAGCGATGGCACTTCTGTTAGCATATCCCATGTGTCTCAGAGCCACCAGATGGTGGCAAGGGTATACTTTGGGGCATGCCTTCCATGCCCAAGCACTGCCATCTGGTGGCATAGTCATGACTGTTCATGCACCTGTGGTGTCCTAGTGCCGCCACAAGGCAGCGCAGGCACGCCCGCTTATGTGCCCACCTTGGCCCAACACTGCCATGTGGCAGACTGGGCGTGCATGTTTGCACATCTGCCACGTCCCTGTATCTTCATGTGGCAGTGCCGGAAAGCACAAGTGTGCCTGCCATGTGTCCTAGAACCAGGGACACTTGTTTGCATGCCCACTGTTGTCCCAGTGCTACCACATGGTGGACAGGTGTGCCTGTTCAAGCAGGTGACATGTTCCAGCACCCTAATTTGGTGGCAGGGGCATCACTGTTCTCACACCCGCCATGGACCAGTGCTGCAATGTGGAGATGCAGGCAATCCTATTCCTGCACCCTGCCTTGTCCTAATGCCAGTATATAGTGACATGGGACTCCTTTCCACACACCTGAGATGTTCCAAGACCACCACATGTTTGTATAAGCACACCTCCTGTTTGTCTGCCGAGTCCTACTTGCCCTCATGTGGTGATATGTGCTTGCGTGCTTGCTCTGTGTGCCTCGGCTGCAACGTGGCAGTGCGGGCAAGCCCGTTTCTGCATCTGCTATGAACAAAGCACCGCTATGTGGATACGCATCACTCCTATTCACCCACCTGCCATGTCTAGCGCCACCAGGTGGCACAGGACAGATGTGCATATTTGCACAACTGCCATGTGTCAATGCTGGTGGTCCAGGCATCCTGCTTGGATGGATGCCTGCCATGTCCCTGTACAACTACATGGCAGTGAGGGCAATCATGCTGGAGCACCTACCATGTGATATCATTGCCACATGGTAGTGCAGGTATGCATGTTTCTACACCTGCCGTGTCCCAGCAGTATCATCTGGTGGCATAGCATGCCTGTTCATGCACCCGCTGTGCCCCAGCACTAAAATGTAGTATCACCATCAGGCCTGATCACAGGTCTACCGAGTCTGGTGTGGCCATGTGGCTTGGTCACCACTATTTCACCTTTGCCATCTTCCAGTGCCAGTACATGTTAATGCTGCCTCACCAGTCTGAAAGCCTGCAGTGTTCCCACACTACCCCCTTGGTGACATGAGCACACCTCTTCACACCCATGACATGCCCCAGTCCCGCCATGTAAGAAGGCAGGCACCTGTTGATGCACCCCCATGTCCCAGCATCACTACATGGTGATGTGGGCATGCTAATTCTTGTGCCTGACATAGCACAGTGCTACCACAAGATGGCACATGCTCAGCTACTCATGTGCCTGCTACATCTCAGTGCCTACATCTTGTAGACAGACAAGGCTGTTCACATGTCTGTGATGTCCCAGTGCCACCATGGAGCAGCATGGCACTCCTGTTCATGCACCTGCTGGGTCCTAGTATCACTGTGGCATGGCATGGGCACATGCCTGTTCATGTGCCTGTTGTGGTCCAGTGCCAGCCCATGGCATCACCTAGCACATGGCATCACCCACAGGCCTGCTCACACACCTGCCATTTTCCTGTTCCACGTGGTGACATGGGCAACCCTTGTTTCCTTACCTGACGTGTCCCAGCTACACCATGTAGCACTGAGGACAAGCCTGTTCACAAACTTTCTGTGTCCCAGCACCAACATGTGGCATCATGAGTGGGCCTGTTCATATGTCTTCTGAGTATGGAGTCACAGTGTAGCCACACAGCCACACCTATTTAAAACTGTTCTATCTTCCAATGTCATGCTGGATTACCTATTTAAAAGGCCAATCTTAGTGCCATCCTCTGGCATCATGTGTACATTATGTGTACTCCCAGCAACACAACATGTCAGCATGGGCATGTGTGTTAAAGGCTACCTACCATGTGCCAGCATCACTACATGAGGGCATGTGCACCTCTGTTCACAAGCATGCCGTGTCCCAATGCCACCTTTTGCTGGAATGGCATTGCTGTTCACACACACACACACACACACACACACACACACACACACACACACACACACATCTGCTGTTTCTGAGCCCCACACATGGCAGCATGGGCACGCCTGTTTTTAGGCATTCTGTGTCCCAGCACTGCCACCTAGTGGCTTGGGCACGACTGTTCACGTGCCTACCATGTCCCAGAGCTGACTGTGAGGGCAGCAGGTCGTCTGTTCATATGCATTCTGTGTACCAGTGCGGTCACCTGCTGGCATGGGGAGGGCCTGTTTGCACACCTGCCATGTACCAGTGCCACCATGCATTGGTGCAGGCACACCTGTTCACGACCCTGCCATGTGCCAGCACTCACGTATGGCCGCACTGGCAAGCCTGTTCCTACAACTGTGATGTCCAAGCACCACCATGTGGCGGCATGGCACTACTTTTTGTTAATCTGTCATTTCCCAAGGCTGCCATGTGGCAGTGTGGGCACACCTGTTTACACACCTGCCACGTCTCAGCACCATCACCTGGCCTCATGGGTACACATGTCTGTGCCTGTCATGCACTAGCACTGGCCCTGGCAGCACAGGGACACTTGCTCACACCTGCCCTGTGTCCAGGTGCTCTCACA
>CABHPR010139050.1:8825-44075 GCA_902168415.1 Peromyscus melanophrys | reverse complement strand
CGAAAGAAAGAAAGAAAGAAAGAAAGAAAGAAAGAAAGAAAGAAAGAAAGAAAGAAAGAAAGAAAGAGCTTGAATCTAGAATTTGGTGCTTGACATTAAGAAAGAGAGAGAGAGGAAGGAAGGAAGGAAGGAAGGAAGGAAGGAAGGAAGGAAGGAAGGAAGGAAGGAAGGAAGGAAGGAAGCTTGAATCTAGAATTTGGTGCTTGACATTAATTTGGGGAATATTATTAATATCTCAAGTAATATGTCTTCATCCTTCTCCCTTCTCTTCTGGAATTCCTGTGTCTGTGTGTCTATGCAGCTGTTCTATAGTCCTTGGATTTCTAGTTTGGGGTTTTTTTTTCCCCTCTTTTCTGTTACAGAGCTCGTCAAGCTTAGAGATTCTTCATGAGTCATGGCCAGTCTACTAAACCCATCAAATATGTTCTTCATTTGTTTTATAGTGGATTATACAGTGTTTATTTGGTTTTTGTTCCCTTCCTACAGCTAGTATTTCTTTTGGATCTTTTAATTGAATTTCCATCTTTCTCCTTGTACTGTTCCTTTGTTATTGTATGTCATCTACTTTATCCATTAAACTCATTAGTGCACTAAAAAACTAAAATAATCCAAAATAAATCACATCTACACAAACCACTCATGCTCAGGCCACACATAATTTTAATATAAATATTGCTATATTAATCACTTATTAAAAATACTAGTGGGTTAAAAGTCCTCAAATATTTTCATGTTAGTAATTGAAGTTTCAAATAAGGATAAAGAAAAAAAACATTAATTAAAAATAAGATAACATTGACTGTGAGGATGCACACTCGGAATCCCACCACTCAGGAGGCAGAGGCAAGGGATTGCTGAGTTCCAACCCTGCCTATTCTGCATAACTAAGCTGTCTCAAGAAAGAGAAAGGAAAGGCTACCAAGAATGCAAACACCAGGCAGCTGCTGACAGCTATTGGCGTCCATGATGGCTTCATTTTCTTCTAGAGCCTAGCTTCCTAAACTGTGGGTCACATGAACCCCTATATATCTGGGGTCATGAGGCTGGCCAAAAAAAAAAATCCACCAACAGTTAAGATTTCCTAATACACTGGAGCACAAATTAACTCAAAATCAAATATGCGATGAGTCGGGCAAGATGGCATACGTCTTAAATCCCAGCACTGGGGAGGCAGAGGCAGGATGATCTCTGTGAGTCTGAGGTCAGCCTGGTCTACACAAAGAGTTCCTGGCCAGCCAGAACTACATAGTGAGACACTGTCTCAAGTAAATACAAATAACTAGATATATAGATAGATGGATAAATAAATAGTATGTAATGAATCTGAGGTGTTTCTGGCTGCACTCGCCCATACTGCATCACACAGTGCATCACTGCAGCCTTACTTCTGGATGCGTGATATGCACACAGCACTGTGTGTACCATCATGCCCCACCATGCCAATGAACATTGCCAACACCTGGGTCCAGATTCAAGGCTATTGCGTGCTATGAACTGCAGTGTTTTACAGAACATAGCAAGTTTCCTACTTGTATAGAAAATGTAGTTGTGTAACTGTGGAAAACCAAGATTTTTAATATTTTTCTGCCATCACTCCTCAGAATCTAAGTATAAAATCAGTATATCTTGGATTGGATTGGATTAAGTCTTAATGCTGTTTGATTAAAAAAAAAAAAGCACTATGCCACCTCTTAAAAAGGAGCAAAATAAAGTACTACAATTGCTCTTCAGCAAAATATTTAGCTAAGAATGAGCATCGAAGAAAACATACCTGTTAGAGTGTTCCCTCCTTTGTAGGGAAGGCTTCGGACAGCATCAATCACTTCATCTTTGGTGTTAAAGGCATTCAAGTGCCACTCTATTCTGGGGTCCCCACTGTACTGTGCCAATCCTGGAGAGAAGGGAGAGAAAACCGGAAGTTACATGCTGCTCAGGATCACATGACCACTCTTGAAAGCGTGATGACTCAAGGCATAATCTGTCTAGCGTCCTTTTCTTTGCCTGGTGATGTGCTTTCAAAGAGAAGTTCTGGCATCAGCTAAAGGAGTCTAGATGGATGTATCTAGGAGTGGAGGGAGTTCACATATTTTCTAGTTATTTAGAAGTTATCGAGTAACAAGGTATTTGGCACTTAAATGCAAAAAGGCCGGTCATGTGTAGATGAAAGGTCCAGATTTATGTACTTTCATTCTCAAAGGAATGATATTCCTTAATAATCACTTAAAAGTTATGACTTTTTATAGAAAATACATTACTTTATTGCTTAGAATATGACACGAAGATTTACAAGAGTTTTTTTTCTTTTTATCTTAACTAGAATTACCTTGACAAAGATTATAATGCCAAGATATTATTTCCAGCTTTTCAATGCAACATTTCCCTGGACTTGGCTGATTCTTTTAAACACAGATGGCTGTGTGATGAATTCTTATGCAAGCTATGTTCTAAAGCTTCATTATTATTAATAGTAAAAGGAGGGGTTGTAGATAGTACAAATAAAATATCACCATAAGGGGTAAACACAGAGAATTAATGTTTTCAATAGTCAAGTGAATGGCAGCATGAATTGGAAAATTTGTAGGGATAATATAAAATTGTTAGGAATAAATATTTATTGATCTGAATATGTGCATTCAGGAACAACAGCATAGTTGATCCTTCAATAACTTTGAAAGTAGCTTCGTAAAGGGTTTCTGAATTTCTTAAGAATCTTCCCAGAAATTTTGCAATAGCAACTAGCTTCTATGGTCCATCAGGTATACCAATTCGTGTCTTCTCTGAGCCCACGTTGAATGCTGTGACCAGGTTTTCCAAGAAATTCCGCACCAGCCTGAAGTTGAATCTCCCAATGCTCCATGACCCATCCACCAGGATGACAATGTCAGCGATGGCTGGAGTCTCACAGAAGAATTTTATTTCTGCAAAGTGCAAACCACAAAAGCACATGTGTTACTGTCAGAACCTTTAGAAGTGGGGGTCAATTTCAATGTCATTCAGATAACTTAGTGCTAAGAACACAATAAAGTTCCCATCAACGCTGCCATCTTTTCTGTAACTCTTCCCTTAAATGCATTCTTCCAAGGAAAAATTTGTAGTAATGGTTGGCAGCAGACTGGAGGGTTCTGGAAAGCATTAGCAAAGTGCTGTCAGGTTCAGACCAACCTGGCAACTCACCCTGCTGTGTGCTTTAGAAAGTGGTGTCTGTACAAAATCTTCTAGCCTTGGGCTTCAGCCTGTAGATTCTTTCCAGGAAAGGTCTCAACAGTGTCAGTTAGGGCCATCCTCCCGGGTTGGGCAAATGGCCAGGAAGCGCAAAGGCCCTGAAGAGCCTATACTAGATAAACCAAGGCTAGGTGTTTAATCTAAAAATGGCACAGAGACCTTTGATGAAGTAAGATGCTCCTTTGGAAAAAAGAAAATGGAGGAAGGGCTCAAGGACTTCCCAAGTCTATTTTGTGTTTTTGTTGCTATTGTTGTAGATTTTCATATTGCTTCCATGTGACAATAAGATTTTACCCATGTAGATGGTCTAGGTAACTGGTGTTTTCAATAGTTCAGTGAGTACTTCACATAATGATCCATAAGGATAGCATGTTGTTGGCATGGTACCACTAGTGCCTGACCATCAGGGATGGTGCCCACCCACTGCAGGAATGCTGGGAAAGAGGAGAAGCAAGCTGCTTCCACAACCATAGATGGTTGTCTAAGAAAGCACAGGTCTGTGGTTAAAAAAGTGAAAACCATCTCCATTCACACACAGCCAAGATGGTGGGATATTCCTAAAGTGGTTTCTAAATCCTTGAAAATATTATGGTATTTTTAGTGTCTTATCTGGCATTGTTTCATACTATGGGTTATCCTACCCATAGCTGCTCATCCTTGCTGGATTTTTGTACTAAAATAGAAGTAATTATGTATTGTGCCCATGCATGCATGCAGATACACGCTCTTATTAACTTTAATTTTTGCCAGTCCAGAAAATCCCTACTTGGTTTATGCCTTAACATTAAAATGACAACATAACAATATTTGAAATATAACTACATATTGAAAACCAAAATGCAGAAAGTCACAATCAGAAAGAACATGAGCCATAGGCAAGATTGTGCTCACTGGCACCACAGTGACAAGACCATGTGGGGGGCTGCGGGGGCAACTGCTATCTTAATTGAGATTTTTCAGGTCTGCTACAAAGGAGGGAATTCATATGTAGTACTGTGAATATGGTCAAAACCCATGGTTAGGAAAGTCATCAGCCCTGGGAGAGAACCTATTGCTGTTTTGCTAAACAGTCATGGTGTCAATCTGCCTTCTATTCATGTTTATATCCCCAGATTTGTGCTCTCTGAAACTTGGTCAGAGATGCTCTTTATGGCAGTAGGGAATGGCTAATGCAGAAACTCTTTTTTTTTTTTTTTTTTTTTTTTGGCTTTTTCAAGACAGGGTTTCTTCTATGTAATTTTGGTGCCTCTCCTGGATCTCCCTCTGTAGACCAGGCTGGCCTCGTACTCACAGAGATCCACCTGGCTCTGCCTCCCAGGTGCTGGGATTAAAGGTGTATGCCACCACCGCCCAGAAACTCTTAACAGTTCAAAGTACTGAAAATAAATGTCTCTGAGTACATGGCCACAGATGGAACATCTATATCAACCACCCTCTCCAAGACTCAGGGAAGATCATGGAAGAGAAGGCAGAAAGAATGTAAGAGCCAAATGATGGGGGTATATGCTGTGAATGCTTTCTTCTGGGGATGTCGTGGAAGTTATACACATAAACTAATAGGTTATGATTGCCTGCGCAAGATCAAGCCAGTAAAAAATTCCAGCATTAAGTGAGGAGGGGCTCCTGATACCTGCCACTAGCTGGGGGAATTCCTGGCAGTTTGTTGATGACTGTTGAGGAAGGTAGAGTCACCTTGAATGGGTTGGTGACCACTGGTAGGTTGCCCATGCTCCAAGTGGGTGACACTACATCCATGTGCAGATGGGCAGCACTAATTGGATTCAGTCGGTCATGACCAAAAAAAAATGAATTTGGAAGAGAGGATGGGGGCTGAAGAGGGAGAGAGGTGGATATGACCAAGATATATCATATATGTGTATGTAATTTTCAAAAACTGAAAAAACAAAATGCTTCCCTCATAAAAAGACAGCTGAACTACTGTGGCTGGCAAAAGAGACAGGCTGCTTAACAAATTTGTCTTTGCATCTACCACACCACATTTACTTAAAGGAGCATGATTTTTTTCCAGACATAAATATGCATGGAAGACCCAGATCCTTTTACCAGATGCTGGGAAATGTGCTTGCCAAGGGAATACTCCAGTCTTCATTGTGGAAGCTCAATAGTACAACTCAATCCAGAGCGATTACTTATATTTTTGGCCCTAAATTCCCCTTATTTAATAGAAGAAAGACACCAGCTTTGCACTGGACCCAGCCCTGCTGTAACTTTAAACAGTCTAAACCAGATACTGCCACAGTCCATGGGACAGAAATTCCTTAGCTTTTGGTCATAATCTGGGGAAGTCGTTATCTTATTATGCTTCAAGAACTCATTTTTTATTAGTTTTTAAATGAAGAACACCTACTCACTCACAAATGGTGTGGTTTCGTTTCTTTTAAAACATCTAGAAATATTATTAAATAATTGGAAAATGTACAGAATATTTTTTTAGAATTTTTCTTTTGGCTTACACTTTCTTGGGTTTCATGGCTGCCTGTTTTTGCTGAGCTAGGGATTGAACCAGGGGCCACACTCATCTGAGGCAAGCACTCTCTCACTGAACTATCTTCTCAGGCTTAGAAAAGATGATAGAGTGAAAATCCCTTCTTCTTATCCAGAAGAGTGAGGAAGCTTAACTTTTCTATTTTCAAAATGATTTCCAATAAAAATATCCTCTTGATTAAGCTCACTCATAAACAAATTATATCTAGGCCCAAAGTATAATATAAGATTAATTGACTGTAAGTCAAAATATTGATAACTTAATGATACTCAAGCTTGAAAAGTTGTTTACATAAACAAAAACACTTTAAAGAAATTTTCTAAAGCCATGCATGGTGGTTGACACCTGTAACTACATCACTAGAAAGTCTGAGGCAAGAGGATCACCAAGATTTGGGGATATATGGGGAGACTATCTCAAACAAACAAACAGAACGAGAAGAAAAATGATAGATTACACCAAGAAGACACATTATACAATCGGGAAAACTGAAAAGCATTCCTTTCAAGAGTAAAGAATCATGAGCAGACATTCTAGAAGACAAGAAATAATGATCAATGAGTGAACAAAGAAATATTTCATTATTTTAGTGGGCAAAACAAGATCATAGTAAAAGATAATGTATGTTCATTCAACAGGCAAAAATTAATAGATACATTGTCACTTACTAATGCTCTAAAGATGAAAAATGCTTAAGTATATATTTGCCAAAACATACATAGAAACACTGGTTCAAGTCAGAAAACACTGAAGGAAAACTGCCACTCACATACGTATAGAGACTCCTGTGTTCGTAAGTTAGAAAACTCAACATAATAATGATATAAATTATGCTGAAATTGATCTGAAGATTCAATTTTATCCCTAATAAAATCCAGTTAATACACATCCTGGCTTGCTTTTTGTTGTGGAAGTAAAACACTGACCAGAACCAACTTAAGGGGGAAAGGGTTTATTTCAGATAATTGGTTCCATTTCATCATTGAGGGAAGGCAAGGCATAAACTTGGGCCAGGAACCTGAAGCAGAGACCAGGGAAAAACACTGCTTACTGGCTTTTGGCCTTGGCTTGCTCAACTACCTTTCTTCTATAGTCCAGGCCCACCTGCCCAGGGATGGCACTGCCAACAGAGAACTTGGCCCTCCCACAGCAGTCAGGAATCAAGAAAACAAATGACCAGCAAAAATGACACACAAAGAAGCAATTCCTCTATTGAGATTCCTTCTTCCCAGGTATGTCAAGTTTACAAAAATTAGGTATGACAAGACAAATAGTAACAAGTATTATTAATTAGTCATGATTACAATAAATATAAAATAGATCCAATATAAACAATGTGAGCCCTCAGGGCTTCTTATGTAACCCTAATGAAAATATAAATTGCTGCAAGCTCTTTGAAGCACATCTCTTCCAGTTCCTTCCACAGCGAGGCAGTTGCTGATTTTGATGCTCCGTCACTCCATTGACAAGTCTGTCACTCTTGCACAGTTCTTGCACAATCGAGACAGGAGGTGAGAGTCAACCAGTAACGTGGTTCAGAAAAGCAAACTTCTGGGAATTGCACAGACACCCATTAAGCCAGAGGAAGAGTACCTGACACACAATAGAACAGTAGACAACAAAACTAAGTACTTCACAGGAAGGCAGAGGTCTGGATGAACCTCAGCAGATACTGCTGGCTGGTGATACTGTCATCTATTACAAGTACAATAAGCCACAGGAGATTCCATTTAGCATGCTATCACAAAAGTATGCCTCAGTGTGGTACAATGAGGTTTCAAAGCCCGAACAAAAGATATGGATAGCAATGGAGCCAGGATGATGAGATCCTGGGAGAAGGAAGAGCTGCGATTGGGATGGCGGCAATACCATATATCATGGGTGAGGCTGTAGGTCTAAGACTTTGGGAGACAAGGGGGTAGACATTAAAAATAATGAGTCGAGCATCGACTTGACAAAAAAGAAAGAATCCTAGGTAGCATGTAGAACATACCATGAGGAAGAATCATTTCACTGTCTATGCCATACAAGCATGTGGTACAAGCCTCCAGACTCTAACTCAGCACATTTTGAGTTTCATACTCATGTCCTGTTTTCTAGAAACTCATGTCTGTGTATGTGAACTGGAAGCAATTAATAAGTAGAAAGACAAGTAAAATAATCTTGGGTAAAGTGACCACAGAATAACCAAGCATGAAGATGTTGAGAAGATCCTGGTGATTTCATAATCCTTTCATAAAGGATAACAATATTCCTTTTGTTCTGATTGTCTTTAAATTAAAAGTCTAATTATAGTTTAAACAGAAATGTTTATGTGCTTATGAAGACAAGTATTGATCAACACAAGTTGATCAAAATAGAAACAAGAAATCTGCCGGAAGACATTTTGCTAGGTATACCCCGTTCACCCTTCAAAATCCAAGTAGCAGCCATCCCAACTCTGCAAAAGTTTCCCCACAGCCCTTAGGTGAGACTCATCTCCTCCCTCTTCGGGTCCTCTACATTTGTTCACTGGACTCTTTACAATGAACTGCTATATCCTCTCACATTCCCATCTGCCTGTCTGCACTGTGAATACCTTGAAGGAGGAGAGATTTGACAGTTCTGTCTTTAAACCCTTCAGCCTGAGCAGTTCTGGGCCTATATTCATGAATGATTGTGAACAGTATGAAATCTTGTTCCTAAAACTAACTGCTTTGCTAGGCTTCAGGGTAGACATCTGTAACCCCAGCACTCAGAAGACTAAGATGAGAAAAATCATAAGTTCAAGGCTTACTGGTGTGCATTGTGAGACCCTGTTTCAAACAACAACAACAATAATAAAAGACTCTGTTTCTACAAAAACCTATACTTTCAGCACTAGAGACACTAGAAAATTGGGCTGCAGTCACTCAGCGATCTGGGAGGCTGTTGCAGAATTACTTCCACATAAAAGGGGAGTATGTACTATTCTTACTCACCCTGACTTACTAGAGAGCCAGAAAAAACCTAATAATCATTTCATCAGGATCCAGGATTAATTTAGTGGCTTTGAATTATTTTCTTTTACTCCACTAGAAAAATATCTAGCTAGGTCATTCAGTATCTGAAGCATCCAAAGAAAAGTTGTGGCTACAGGATTTTTTTTTTTTAACTTAAGTCTCCTGTGAGATGATGTTCAAATTTCCCAGGATAATGGGAAAGAAAATCTTTACCAAATGGATAAGGAACTCTTAAAAACTGTCACCAAGCAGTAACTGGCTCCAGCTATATCATGGAAGAGACATCTTTCGAAAAGAATAAAAACATCTTATATTTCCCCAAAGCTCAATAAGTTTTTTTTAAACACATTGGCCCATTTTTATTCTTACATTATGCCCAAGAGAAAGGATTATCGTCACTGTTCAAAAATCACAAGTTCATAAAGAACAAGTGACTGGCTCCATGGTCATTATCAGAGGCAGGACTGGATTCCAGAATTTCTAATTGACCTTTTCCAATGCACAAGGCTACGGTTTCCATAGACATTGTGTTTGTGAATGCACAGAGACAACTTTGGAAACTGCCCATTCGTGGGGATGGAGCAAGGATGTTTCAGCTCTAGTTGGCACTCATTTGAGCCAGAGTAAAGTCAGTTCTCATTTTCTCCAGTCTTGGTGGAGGTGTCCCTTTTAAGGCATCTGCACTAGTTACTTTTTTCATTGCTTGGACAAAATACCTGACATAAAGGACTTTGAGAAAGAAATATGGTTTTAACGGTCTCGGTTGACTGTGTGTGGAGGACATGGCAGGGCCGAGTCATTCACATCATGGAGGCCAGGACAGGAGTGTAGGAAAGAGTCAACACATGACATAACCCAGAACAAGATGGTGCCAGTGACCTGCATCCTTGAAGGCCGCGCTGTCTCTACTTTCTACCTTCCATCTCCTCCCAAACATGTCATCATACTGCAAATCTATCAAGGAATTTATCTATTGATGAAGTCAGAGCCCTCTCCTTATCTAATCTCCTCTGAAATCACTGTCATAGTCGTCCCCAATAACATGCTGCAGTAAGCTCTTAGGTGCTTCTCCATCCAATCAATAGACAATTAAGTTAGCCACCACAGCATCCTTGATGGGTGGTCTAGCACAGCACGCCCCAGTGTTCTCTTCCTAACCTGGTCTTAGTTCTTCCTGGAATGTCTTACTTCTTAGAAAAACTGTGTGGAAATGAGAAGTGATTGCTTTATGTCCATTATGTCTTAGGTCATTAATTCTGACTGAGCTATGTGTGCCTACACATTTGATCAAACATTAGTCTCAATGTGTCTATTGAAGTGTTTCTCGGTGAGACACTAAAGCGGATTGCTCTGTCTACTGAGGGTGGCCTCACGTGAACGTCAACTGAACGTCAGTACCTGAATAGAGTCAAAGACAGTAGAAGGGGGAATTCCTGCCCCTGCCTAGACCCCCAGGAGAGCAGTTTTTCTCACCTCGAGCTGGCTGGGTTTTGTTCTGGAATTGACGCCACAAGCTCCAGTCTTCCAATTTGAACTAAATCTACACCGTTTTGTCTCCTGAGTTCCCAGCTTGCTGATTGCCTCCATGATTTGGTAAGCCCATTCCTTATAAACCCCTTACAAACATCTTTTCAATTAAAGACCAGTATCAATCCTATATGAGAAGTGTTCTTCCCACTTCATAGAAAAGAGACTGAGTAACTAGAGAGGGTAGGAACTCTGCCTGCTCCCCATACACTGAGAAAACACAAAGTCTAAATTCAAAGGTAGGGCTGACTACAAAGCTGGGCTGCCTAGCCAAATGCACTTCAAATACTACCACAAAAGAAAAAAATGGAGGGAGACAGAGAGGGATGGAGGGAAGGAAAGAGGCAAAGACTGCCAAGCTGTGGAATTACACATAGCAGCAAGTCAAATCCATAGGCGTTTGTCCTACAGTTGACCTGCAGTGCAGAATACCACAACAGCTTCCAGGAATGTGAAGCCCAGTCGCTGCACACCAGCCAAGAGAACATTTCAGCTTGTCACTCAGAGCTCTGAATCATAACAATAACTGACAGACCTATAAACAGCACCGTCATCACATTTCTCCTCTGCTCCAAGGGCCTGGGAGAAGACAGCTGCTTCCATATTTAAAGGGCTGTCAACCTGGAAGGGGGATTAGAAGTTTCTGTATGGCCGCAGGGGTCTATGGGTGACGGATTTCAACTCAATTCTAGACAGGATGTCTGCTTAGGGGAGCAGCAATATCTCTGTGAACTAAAGCAGATGAACTAGGCATGGTGATACCTAGCTGTCACCACGGAACTTAAGAAACTGAAGCAGGAGTAGGTCTTATCAGTTGAAGACCAGCTTGGGTTACGTAGTAAAATCGTGTCTAAAAATTTTGTCTAGAAAAGAAAACAGATGGAATACGTGAAGAGCCTCAAACACCTTCTCTGTGGCCTCACTACCTGGTTGTCCAATAATTTCCAGTGCTAAATTCTAAGATTACCACTCCCTCCCCAGCCCACAAAACTGAGCTGAACTGTTCATTGTGGTTTTCAAAGCTTTACTTAACTCTACTACTCTTGACTTGTCTGTATTTAGTCCTCACTTCATGCCAACACACTTATTATTCTTCCCCTCAACAACTCCCATATTTTACCCACTCACTTTTCATACACACACACACACACACACACACACACACACACACACACACACCCCTTATCTACCTTCTCAAAAGTGAACCTGCCAAAATCAAGATACCTAAAATAGATTAGAATTCCTGTGAAAACCCATGGCGCTTCCTAACAACTTTTGTACGAAGCCAGTTTTAAAGTTTTGTTTGTATAGATCCCTGGTTACTTCCTGGTTTTCTCAACAGTGACTCAAGAAAGGCTATTTTGTCTTATCAGCTCTGTTTTCAAATAAAATTTTCTCAAAGTCTAGAACCAATGTATAACAGTAGTATTTGTTTTCAGCTCTTCCTAAAGTATGTAATTGTACAGAATTTTTTGCTGAATATCTGGCTGTAGGCTTACCTTAGTTGTTCTAGGTGAATGTCTATGAACTCAGCAGCTCAGCCACCTCTGTGATTAATTCACTAATAAAAAACAGCCCCCAACAACTTTAAGTCCAAAGCACCTGCTCCTTTTGATAGCAACAATTAGCTCCACAGGGACAGAGACAAGGAGTTCCAGAATATTCTTAGACAAGTGTTGTGTGATATTTTGTGTTCTGACAAATAAAGCTTCCTTGGAGTCAAAGGGCAGAGCTAGCTAGTAGTTAACCATAGAGGTCTGGAGGTCTGTATAGAGAGAAAACAGGAAATGATAAGGTAAGGTGGAGACAGATCTCGGCCCTTTTGGACTGGAGAATGGAAAGAGGAAGGAAGTGACTGTGGCTGCTCTCCTGTTTCTTTGATCTTTCAGGTTTTTATCCAGATATCTGAGTCCTGGTTTTTATTGATAAGATTAATTAGATTCACACTTCAGACAAGAATTTAGGTACTGATCAGAGGGGCTCCACCATTCTGGAGAGAGATGGACACTGCCAGAGTCACTAACAGTACTCATAACCATAAAGTAGCTGATTGATTTAAATATTACAACTTACTTTTCAAATGTGGAAATTTGAAACTTTACTTTGAATGCAGCTAAGAATTCTTACCGCTGTAGAAGTCACAGCGGTAAGTAACTTTTACTGGAGAACAAGAAGGAAAAAAGGTGTCTAGAATTTGTTAAATTATCAAGGGCAGTAAAGGAGGAATGAGAAAACTGGAGGTCTAACACTCAGAGAAGTCCAGTCCCATGTGACCTTGGTGCATTAGGATCCATCTAAGGAACAACTAAATAGAGTGTGCTTTGTGGGTGCTCGGTGGTTACTTTCTGACTGGCATATGGTGCCTCCTTTTTTTCAAAAGCCTAAAATCTATAACTCTTGGCACCAATGGGGAAATGAATTTTTTTTTCTTTCTGCTACATTTAATGATCTTTTAATAAGCATGGTCTCTCTCAATCTTCTTCCAGGGATTCAGAACCTCTTTCCTAAGCCCAAAACAAGATAACTATGCCACAGATAGTTCTTGAAGATCCATAAGACACTAATACAGTCAGTGTTGCTGATATACTCAGCCTCCTAAAGACACAAATCTGCAGCTGCAGATTCAGCCAACCATGCAGTGAAAGTACTTTAAAAATTGCATCTGTACTGAACATGTACACCTTTCTCCTTTTCCCTTGATAGTACAGTATAACAACTGTTTCTATTACTTTAGTCCATTAGGTACTGTGAACAATTCAGAGATGAGCTGAAGAGCATGGGAGGAGGCGTGTATTATGTGCCCATGCAAGATCACTTTTAAAAACTTATTTACGTAAGGGACTTTAACACCCTCAAGTTTGGGTATTCGTAAGGGCTCTTAAGAGTCTGTCTTCGTGGATACTGAGGGATGACTATATTTTCTTTTGAAAAAGCACACACACACAAACAGAGGGGGGAGTGGAGAGAGGAGAGGGGACAGCAATGGAAACATAATTCCCTTAAGAGCCTAATATGAGCCAGACATGACAGGCATGATAGAACGGACTGTCCTCTGCAGCCCTACATGCTAATAGTGAGTATTGTGCTCCTTTGTAAAACAGGGAAGTTGGAGTTTAGCGGGTTAGTCTGAAACTGCACAACTAGGAAGCAGGGGAAAATGATATTTCAGGGACTGTTTGACCTCAAGCCTTGCATGCTGTCTAAGCCATACTGGCACCAATAACAAAGACAGTGAGAAAGAAAAGAAATTAAATTTTAAGAAAACTACCTATGCAATAATGTTCCTGTTTACTCTCCTGGAATTCAAGCTGGCAAGCTGCTGGTCGTCTGATGTCTTGCTGAGCCTGGCTACTGGGACTCCAGGAAGTGTGAGAAGCATTGACTGTCTTGTGTCGGACACACACGCTTTGCTGTTGCTCTGTATTTCAACAGCACGTTGTGGAGAGCACAGAGAGCAAACGAGAGACAGAGAGGCTGACATGGCAGGAGAGCCTCTCCACTGCACACTGGTTGTACTAGGTCAGTGTCTGCTAGCCCTTTAAAATCATCTTCCCATAAGAAGACCTTCCAGACACACTTTTGCCTAATTGACTCCTCATGAAATGTTGATGTCATGTCCTGTATATCTGCTTGTATGCTTATGTAGATCTAAGCTATGGACATAAAAGGAATAAAACATGTTTTCAGCCTCTACCCCAAAAACCAATTTTGCCCCTTTGAAGACTACCTCATTCCCACTGAAGATGCACGTGTTAATCCACTGTTTTGCAAAGAAAATGTCACTCCCCTGAAGCCAGGATCATCTAAGGCAAAAGCAGCTCTAAGTGGGCAACTTAACACCTTGTTGGAGTTTACACTGTTGTTTTTAATCTTCAATTCTTTCATGAGGTGACTGTTAAGATTTGCGTATGAAATGTCCGCCAAAGACTTAGTTTGACTTTGACTCCTTGGTCCCCAACTATCCATGCAGTTTGGGGAAGTTTCAGGAACTTTAGGAGGCAGAGATGCAATGGAGAAAGGGAGTCATTGGGAGTGAGTTCGGAGGACCAGAGCTTGGTCTTGCTTCCTCTCCTCTCTCGGTGTCCAGATCCACTACAGTGTGAGAAGTAAACTACTGCATATCCCCACTGCCGTAAAGCTGCTTACCACCATGGCATCCCCACCATGATGGCCTGTGTCCCCTCAGACAGTGAGTCAGATAGAGTCCTCCTCCCTCAAGTTTCTGCTTGTCAAGTATTTAGTCACAACAAGAAAGCACAACTAACACAGTGAAAGAAGCAATTTACTCTAAGAGGGCACATTTATGAGACAATCCAGACAATCATAGAATATAACTTTCTATAGTGAACGTGTGTGTGTGTGTGTGTGTGTGTGTGTGTGTGTGTGTGTGTGTTCCCAAGTCCATTCTGAGTTATTCATTTATTTATTTCAAGTTTGTTTTTTTTGTTGTTGTTTTTTTTTTTTTTTTTGATAGAGTCTCATGTAACACAGTCTGGCCTTGAACTCATATAGATAGGAATAGCCTTGAAGTTCTAATCACTCTGTCTCTGAAGTGCCAGGATACAGACATGACTCTCATGCCAATTTTTATGAGGTGCTAAGGACTGAACCCTGGGCTTCGTACATCCTAAGCAAGCACTCTACCCACTGGGCTACATCTGCATCTCCTTTTCAGTTCACCTTGAGCCAATCTTTGTATATCCCGATGTGGCCAATCAGATTCTCATGTCTCCTTGCTCATGGCACTCCATTCAGGAATGAGCATATGAATTGAGCAGACCATAACAACTCCTCTTGAGACAGCTTCTGAAATAACTAGGGCTAAAGGTGTAATTCAGTAACAGAGTGCTTGTCTAGTGTCCATGAGTCCCTGGGTCTGATCCTTAGTAATAAAATAATGAATGAATGAATGAATGAATGAATGAATGAATGAATGAATGAATGAAGTGAGTAAAGCATTAACCAGGCCTTCTCCCATATGACACTGGAATGCCTTGCTACCATATAACTCTTTTGAAGAGCACCCCCAAGGCCCTTTGTTAGTACCTCGGGAAGCATGCCCATGAATAAATCCATCCCAGAAAAAAGCGAAGTCAGACGAGGGAGCAAGAGAGGGCAACTAATGCTGGACTGAGATGTCACAGTGACCGAAACAGGCATGCGCTGCACGGGGACGATTCAGTCCACCCCGACCACATATGCAACAGTGGCCCCATAGCTCTAATGGTGCCGAAACATTCCTGTCACCTGGTGAGGTCACAGCCATCAGAATGTGAGCGCCATGCATGAATCATCGGTTGGTGATGATGCCGGTGGATGCAAACCTACCACATGGCCAGTCTTACAAAATACAGCACATGCTTAAGTCCTGGACATAATATTTGAAAGTGCTAATAAATGATGATGTTGCTGGTTTGTGTTTGCTATGAAATGTATAAGTAACTGACAGCGTATTTCTCCTATTCGTATACGTTTACCATAAAACAGTGTGCAGGGTCGTGCCAGCCGCTGCCTCTTGTGTCTCTTGTTAACATCAATTGTATCAAGAACCAGGGTGAGTAACAGACCTCTGCCTCCAAAGTTTGTATAAGCAGCAGTGGGGAACCAGCCCAGAGGGTACAGTATTGCCACACAAGCAAGAGAACCTGAGTTCAAATCCCTAGGACCCGGGTCAAGCCACCAAGGTAGACAGGACACACCTGTTACCCCAGCTCTCACATACCAAGACAAGAGACAGAGACAGAATAATCCATGGTAGCTCACTGGCTACCTAGCCTGGCATACCCAGACATGAACAAGAAACCCTGTCGCAAACAAGGTGAAAAGTGGCACACAGGGCTGTCCTCTAAAGTCCATATGTAAGCTGTGGAAATTATGCTCATACATATATGTACATACACATACACCATACAAATACATACATATACAAAGATATTTAAGAGCTATGTGAATATATTTTATCCTGTTCAAAAAGTGATGAAATTGCCCACTGAAGAATTTCTGAAGATATTTGCTGCTGCTGTTGCATGTGATGGTCTAGTCTACATCTAAACCCCAATACGGCACTTTTGACCAACCCCAAACTTTTCCCCTCACTTACGGGAACGGAGTCAGGATTTAGCCAGAACTGGCCTAAAAAACCACCTATATCCCTGTGTTTTAACTGGTCCTCTGACCTCTGTCTGAAGTTTCAATCCCGAATAGTCCTACTGTTTCCAACATGAATCCACGATCTTGAATTTGGCATGTGTAAGTCCTGGAAAACTAGTGGGAAAGGTGGTAATTTTTAAATCAGTCTCTTCGTTATGAGTTAAGAACCATAAAGGTGTCAAAAGTGATGTTAAGAAATGAAAATAGCCGGGTGGTGGTGGCGCATGCCTTTAATCCCAGCACTCGGGAGGCAGAGCCAGGCGGATCTCTGTGAGTTCGAGGCCAGCCTGGGCTAACAAGTGAGTTCCAGGAAAGGCGTAAAGCTACACAGAGAAAACCTGTCTCGAAAAACAAAACAAAACAAAACAAAAAAAGAAATGAAAATATGGTAGGGTGTTAGTGGTGCACGCCTTCAATCTCAGCACTCAAGAGACAGAGGCAGGTGGATCTCTGACTTTGAGGCCATCCTGGTCTACAAAGTGAGTTCCAAGACAGCTAGACCTACACAGAAACCCTGTCTCAAAAAAAAAAAAAGAAAGAAAGAAAGAAAGAAGAAGAGGAAGATGAAGATAGAGGAGAAGGAGGAGGAAGATGCAGGAGGAGGAGGAAAAGGAAGGTGGAGAAGAAGAAGGAGGAGGAGGAGGGAAAATATGCCCTGAGTACCAACTACACCCAAACATAATTATTATGCATAATTTGGAGTTGACTCCTCGTCTAGAGAAGCCATTTGATACCTGTGCTGAGCTGCACTGAGCTACATAAGCTCCATGAGGGTAGACATCTACCAACCATGTTCATCAGTTAATCCCAGTAGCTAACTCAGTGCTTGCCCCACTAGGGGATAAATATCAAATCTTATCTGTGCAGTCACTGTCAAATCGACATAAAAGATAGGCCTCTTAGTCAAATATGAAACACTTACAATCCCAGCCCTGGGGAGTTAGAAGTAGGAAGATCAGGAGTTCAAGACCAGCTTCAGCAAGTGTGAGACTAGCCTCAAGTGTACAAGACTTTGTCAGAGATAGATAGATAGACAGACAGACAGATAGATAAATAGATAAATTGATTGATTGATTGATTGATTTACCTATAAGTATACTTTCTAATATTGGGAGGGTCTTGTTTATTTTATTTTATTATTGTGTTTGTTTATTTGTTTGTTTAAACAAGATATCTCAATTTACAGTCCAGGTTGCCCTGGAATTCACTATGTAAACCAGACTGGCCTCAAATTTATCCTTTCTGTGTGTTGGGATTACAGGCTTGCACCACCGTGCTCAGCTTCAAGCATTCAAATATTAATAATAAATGCTTAAGTAGTACTCACTGTGTTCTAAGTATTTAACTTACATTAATTCATTCAATCTTCATAACTAACACAGGAGTTCTCACGTTTCCAGTTTAAAAGAAACGAAAATGTGGACATAGAAGAAATGGAATCTTTTGCAGATTCATAAAGGAGATTACATCCTAAGCAGTTCTGATTGGAAATAACAGAACAGACCAAATGTCCTCAGAAAAGGAACCAATTTATTGGGGGATTCGGTCCCAACACATCTGAGAGTTTTAAACATTCTAAGGCAAAAATCAACAACCTTATTCTGAAGAGGCCAAAATACTTGAGTCTTTGCCGGCCATATGATCTCTTCTGGAACATTTCAACTCTGATATTGTGGGAGAGCAGCCACAGACAATATGTCAGGAATGAGCAAAGCTGTGCCCCAATAAAACACTGAAGAAAAATAGCAGAGGACTGAGCTGTCCCACAAAGTATTTTGGAAAGAAGAACAAACCCATCTTATGTTTTTAGGTTTTTTTTTTTCCTTAGAAAATCAGAGCTCTGTTGTATGGAAGAAAAAAAGAATAAATGTCTAGTCTCCTTACAGCAGAGAACAAGAAAAATGGAGGGCTGTCTAAGGCAATTCCGTGTGAAAGTACCTGACTTCACCTGATACCAGAAGCTAACAGGGTCAAGTCCCATTAGTACATGGGTAGAAAAAGAGGGGCTTGATGGGCTTAATTTAAAAAAAAAATTAGCAGAAAAGAAAGAAACCTTATGCTTCTTTTCCTATCTGGCCCATAATCTTTTCCAATCTGGTTCTGCATTTTTATGCAAAATGCCAAAAATAACTAGAGAAAGCTGTGTGGACAGCCAGCAGGGAAATAACCACTCACATCAACGTGCCAACGCTGTGCTCAAAGGCAAATACCACTTTTGTTTGCAAGCTAGCTTTTGAGTATTGAAGAAACATGTACAGTGTATTAAAAATAAGTGACTATTTCACAGCACAGAAGTTTCAGCTAAACATTCGAGCTCCTCTCGTTTAAGTTAAAATTTTGAAATATGTCAAGTAGGTCTGACTATTTCTGTGCTACTCTCAGTATAAATTCTCGTAGCAGAAGACTATAGATTGTAGAGAAAACAATGAACAACATAGTTTGATGCGAATCATAGGACTATCTCATCCTGGGAGGAGTGTATGCCAAGTCTTGGGAAGGACTCTGAGTGGTTAGTGGCCTCCCCTCACATTTTTCCTCCTGGGAGCCCTAAAGCTGGCCTGCATTGTTATAACCTACTTCCTTTTCTTCTTCTTCCTAAGCCCCACTTTTATTTTTCTCACCCCATAAGCCCACACTGACCTGGAACTCATTATGTAACCTAAGGTGGTCTCAGACTTTCAGCTCTTTCTGCCTCCACCTCCCTGAAGCACTGGGACCTCTAGGGTCTCTGGCAACCATTCCACACCCAGCCGGAGTTCATAAGACAGTTCTCTCCTATAGTCTGTGCCTTCAGAGAGTCCTCACAGGCCCTGTACACACCTCACTTGAAAATAATTCCATCCTTCCTCCTCCGAGTCTCCTGTGAGTCCTAGCCCCCGACATAGGTCCTGATCACTGCAACAAACCTCCCTGACCATGGATTCAGGAAAGTCCCCCATGAATATATCCCCAAGAGAGAGTACACGCACTGTGGACTGTACATCCTCAGAACATATGACCCTATCACCATCAATTTTGTATTATTGTCTTCTTTGTTTTTCAATCACGTCACTCAGTACTAGGTTTTTGAAGGTCAAGAGGAAGGTATTTAAGGCAAAGAATAGAGAAGGTAGGACTATTTAGTAATATACAGCTAAAACTAATAAATTCTGAAGCCATATGAATCCATGGATTTTTATCTCATATATTCTCTAAGCATAAACAGGCAAAGAATGCTAATCCAAATATTAACTGAGAACTTAAAAAATACCACATTAAAATGCTAATGAATGTACTTTAACAAAAAGAAACAGAAACGAATAAGCCAGAAACTAATGGACTAGGAGTTCAGGATGTCACTTAGTAGTAAAATATACACCAGGCATGCTCAAGGTCCTGGATGGGTTCAATTCCCAGCTCTGTCCCCACCTCACCCCAAAAAACACAAGGAAAAGAAAGACTTTGGTTCCTTAGCCTGAGTAAAGGAAGGAAGGATACTTTTTTATTGCCCTTTATTTAACTTTTGACTTTTAGTAATGAAGCACATCAATATTTTTCATAAAAAAATCAAGTTAACCTATGTTAAAAATGAATGACAAAACATAGTCAATAGTGAATAAAAGCACTAATCCAAGCTTTACCTCATCCTGGGCAAGTACGCTGTCCCTAAGCTACATCCTGCCACCCCACCCCTTGTGTTATAGCTCTTTATTTTGAGACAGTGTCTCATTACATTACCCAGCTTTGCCTTTACTCATGATGGAACTCAGGCAAGTTTGAGCTTGCAATTCTCCTGCCTCAGCTTCCAGAGTATCTGGAATTACTGATCTGTGAAATCAGGCCTGGTTCCCAGATCTTTTTGAATCTACATTTCTATACCATTCGCTAAAAAAAGCAAATATCAAACTTTAGTTAACAGACTGTGTGTCTACTCTTCCCGTCTTGTAGTATGCACAGATGAGCAACTCTAAAATGATTTCTAAGGCTGCACACATAAACAGAAAAATTTAGGATACTGAGACTCATGTTTCTCACTTGGAAGTTATCGACATAAAAACGCAGGTTTAAAAGATCTGTGTGAAATTGGCATGAGATAAAATACAAGACGTAACAAAGCAAAGTAGGAGACATAATTGGCAGACAGAAAACAGTGTGATACCCTGAAAGCATTATAAGGATTGTTGAGATATACTACAGCTGTCATGTACTTGTAGACGTTGTTAAGTTTCATATGCATGTTAAATCTTAATACAATCATATCAAAGAAATACAATAGAAAGAACACTTTCCAGGTCAGTAGAAAGGTAAAACAATTATAAAGAGAAGAGAAACTGTAAATAGAAGGAAAAGAACATGAAAAATGTGCAGTAATACAAAGCAAAGAAATAAGTGATGAGTCCAAAATTATCAGTAATTTCAGCAAATTTACATCATCACAGTTATAAATACATATAACAATTGTAAGATAGGATATTCAAATGCCACTCAATCTTCTCCCTAAGGTTCCTCAGTATAAACCTGGGAACACAAATACAGTGACAGCAAGAATGGATTGTTTTGTGAATACTGCACCCAATAAAGAGAGTATAACTACATTGTTTTAGACACCTGGGCTTTGAGACAAATATTGAATGACTAGTGATAAAAGGGATCATTATGAATAACAAAAGTAAATTTTCCCTAGAAAATTTAACTCTCATTTATATGTCACCAGAATTACAAATATTTAAAATAGCCAGTTTCAAACAGAAGTGGACAAATATTAGTGAGGGAAATTAAAACACATTTTTCTCAAGGACATGTGGAATGAATCTAACCATTGGCCATATTTAAGTAATAAAATATCTCAACAGATTTTTAAAAATATCCCTGCATCCCACATGCTCTGAACATAGTGCAATAAAGTCAGACACTAATAATAAATGACTATGTTTAGGATCACCACATGTTTAAAATTAATAACTTTTTTGAAGTAAGTCATGGATTAAAGAAGACAACCCAGTGGAAATTATAAACTATTAATGCTATACATCAAAATATGGGCTACAGAGTGAGCAGTATTTGGATAGTTTTAAAAATACATAGCACAGTGGAGGTGGGGCCCAAATGAGAACAAAGCAGAATAGACAGTTTACTATGGACTCCTGCCTGCTCTAAGGATCCACAAGGGAAGTCCCTAACATGAAGACGTGACAGATACAAGGAATATGACAGGACAATATGACAGGACAGCTTTCATGTGTATGCTCATTTAGTTGGAGAAAGGTGAAGGGAAGAACCCCCAACCGATTGCTGACAGCCATTGGGAAGGGGGAAAGAAAAGAGCCAATGGCGATTGTCATAACAGATTGTACGGCTCTGCTGATATGCCCAAAACTATGTATGTTTTGTCTGTACAATTAAGCCAGCCACACCCAAAGTGAGTTCAACACATAAATATCTAACCTTCTGGTGAAGTTGGTTTACTTCCGTTTCCTTTGTCCACAGCCTTCACTCTGGGCTTTGTTGGATCCTTTCTTTTCTCTAAATCTTTAACTGGAAGAAAAAGAAAGACAGTGGTGTTAATGTTTTAATTTGAAAAGAAAAGAAAATGCGGTGCATTTACCCAATGGAGTATTACTCAGCTATTAAAAACAATAACATCATGAACTTTGCTGGCAAATGGATGGAACTATCATCCTGAGTGAGGTAACCCAGACCCAGAAAGACTAATGCCCTCACTCATAAGTGACTGCTAGCTGGAAAGGAAAGGAAAGCCATGCTACAATCCACAGACTCAGGAGCAGAGTAACAGGAGGGCTTGAGGAGGAAATGCATGGGGATCTCCTTGGGAAGGGAAAGTAGAATAGGCATCCCTGGTGGACTAGGGGAGGTGTGTGGATGTGGGGTGAGGATGGAAACAGGAGGGATCAGAGTAGGGAGGGATTGAGGGAGAGAGTACTGGGAGAGACAACTGGAATCTAGGGGCATCTCTTGGACGAGCTAAAAACCTAGAGCAATGGAAACTCCCAGGAACCTATGAAGGTAACCCTAGCTAAGATTCCTAGCAATAAGGGATATGGAGCCTACATTGGCCATCTCCTGTACCCCTGCAAGACTTTCAGTGGGGAGATTGGGAGACACCAACCCTCCACAAACCCTTAGACCTACAATTTGTCTTGCCTACAAGATGTACTGGGATAAAGATGGCGAAGAAATTGTGAAAGTAACCAACCAATAACTGGCCCAGCTTGAGACCCATACCCTGAGAGGGAGTTCACCCATGAGGGCCAGGACCCAGAAGCACAATACCCCAGAGACCTAGGATAGAACCAAATACTACTGCAAAAAAAAGTCAATGAAATGATTCCTGATGATATTCTGCTATACTCATAGTGTCTATCCCAACTACCATCAGAGAGGTTTTACCCAGAAACTGATGGAAACAGATGCAGAGACCCACAGCCAAACATTAGGCAGAGTTTGAGGAATCCTGTGGAAGAGGGGGCTGAAAAAATTATAGGAGCCAGTGGGGTCAAGGTCACCACAAGAAAACCCATAAAGCTGCCCTAGCCCATCACCAGCTGCAACACTTGGGATAGCAGGCCCTGCACCTCAAGTGGGCAGCACAATAGAGTCAACCCCATTGGCAGAGATGTGGGTGAGCCAGCCCGATGTTGTGGGCATGAGAGAGCTGTCCCCATTACTCATCTGTCATGTGGGAGAATGGGTGGGGGAGAGCTGCCCTCCCCACTCCATCAATGACTGAGACAGGTGGGAGAGCTGGCTCTGAGGTCATAAGAAAAGGAGAGCTAGGGCCGGGCGGTGGTGGCGCACGCCTATAGTCCCAGCACTCGGGAGGCAGAGGCAGGCAGATCTCTGTGAGTTCGAGGCCAGCCTGGGCTACCAAGTGAGTTCTAGGAAAGGCGCAAAGCTACACAGAGAAACCCTGTCTCGAAAAACCAAAAAAAAAAAAAAAAAAAAAAAAAAGGAGAGCTGGTCCTGCCCCTGATCAGCTGCAGCACTTGGGAGAGTGGCCCCTACACTAGCCTGGGCAACACAGAAGAGCTGGACCTGAAGGTGTAGGTATGGGAGTGCCTACCTTGAGGACATGAAAGGAAAAGGGGCCCTGCCCTGTGCTCATGGCTGCAAGGGGTGAACTCGCCAAGGGAATGAAGAAGAACTCACCCTTGTAGTGAGGACAAGGGAGGGGTGGCAGGCTGACCAACCCTGCATGAACCCAGGTCCAGAACCAGGGTTACTTGTTAGCCCACCCCAACATCCACCCCATCTGTGATCTGCTGGAGCACGTGAAGGGACCTGTCCTGCAGATCCAAAGCTGCGGGATCTCCACAACACAGGGCAACAGCAGGATGACCAAGAGGAGTCCCAGTGAGGGCCCAGCATCGACAGTGGAGCAGAAACCAGAGGCCTCCAATCAGACCAATGACTCTTTGCCATGAACATGTGCAAGTAAAGAAGAAAAAGAAGAGAAGACAGCAAAGTAGAAGGGATCTAGTAGGGATAAGGAAGGCAATCAGTGGGAGTAGGGTGGGACATTAAAAGGTAATGGAATGAGAATATGACAAAAATTATGAACATGTATGAAAATGTCATAATGAAACTCATTATGTATAATCAATCTTTACTAATAAAAATGACAAAAATAGTTTTGATAGTTGTGGAGGCCCAAATTACTCAGGGTCAGAGCATCTGAGCTTGCTTTACCCAGCAGGGCTGCATAATGGATGATTTAGCCATGGGCGTGGTTACCAGGTGTTTGGTAGGGTCTACACTTGGCTGTATGGTGTGCTTTGATCTTGCAAGGGGGAGGTCTTTTGCCCCACCCCTTGGCAAATTATTAAAAGCACTTTTCAGTAAAGGATGAGGCTGTTGGGTATTGATCCAGGCCCTCCCAAAGCTATCTATGTTTCTTCTCGTCCACTAGGTCTCTCTATCTGGTATTTTCTTATTCCTCTCTCCTCCTACTAAGAACCCTAGAAAATGTGGGAAAGGTGGGAGCTGGACTCTCATAGTCTCCCACAGATAGTTAGATGGTAGTGCTTGTCACTTTAATGAGGCAATATTCAGAGGCTAAAAACTACCCCTACTTCTTTGGTACACTCATGGCCACCTGCATCACTAGCTTAACTTCCCACTGTACTCTATGCTTGACACTCTGCCTGCCATCACTTGGCTTCTAAAGTTTCCAAAGATTTCAAGGTCATCGCCAAATGTCAAACTTCTGTACATATAAAATTCCCTGTGAAAATGCAAAAAAAAAAAAAAAAGGTCAATGGCAAGATATGTCATTTAATTGTTTCATTTAGTTGAAGGAAGTGAGCAGATGTATTGGCAGGTCAGCTCCATAGGGGAGATGATTTCTCCAGCCATCCTTGCTGCCCTGCCCAGAAGATGGTCCTATCAATCCTGTCTCAGTGGCACCCTCCCTCCCTCCTCTGCCTGTCCACTGGCTTGTAAGCCTTTGCTAAAAGGGTTCTAGATTTGCCATCTACCCAGGGCTTATCACCTCAATTCTAGAAATCCTGTCTTTAAAACCCTCCTTGTCTTTCTGATACCAAGGAATTTCATTCCGAGCTAGGAATAATAATTAAATTTTTTTTTTTTTTGGTTTTTCGAGACAGGGTTTCTCTGTGTAGCTTTGCGCCTTTTCCTGGAGCTCACTTGGTAGCCCAGGCTGGCCTCGAACTCACAGAGATCCGCCTGCCTCTGCCTCCCGAGTGCTGGGATTAAAGGCATGTGCCACCAACACCCGGCAATAATTAAAATTTTAAGATACTTTCTTCTTACTAGGTTCAATAATGGAATTTTATATCCATCTTTAGACCCCATTCTCTGAATTCTTAATCAGCATTCTGTCTCTTTAAAAAAATCTTTGTTCTCAGTTTTTGCAGATACAATTGCAATTTTTTCCTATTCCACTGCCCTATCTTTTATATTCTCATCTTTGGATTCCTTTTCTCCTTCCATTCCTGAAACATGACCTATACTAAAACTGCCTTGCATCTCTGCCTATAATTTTGTCATCCAACAATTTAAAATCTTATCCTTTATGGATTATTTCCAAATCTACATATTTTACTCCACCCACACTTGGGCTATGACCCAGGCCACTTATATTTTCTAAAACAAAATGCATCTGTTGGTTTAATATGAGGAAAAACCGTCTTAAGAAATGCTAGCGGTATAAAGAATTCCGGGAAATAATGAGAATAGTTTCAAACATGGGCATCTGCAGATCTGTTCCTGGAAAGGCAACACTTCTGTACCACTGTTAAGATGGGCAGGCTAATTCAAGCAGAGGCCATTCAAACACACTTCCAAGGAGAAAAGCTGGTGGCTTAGAAGTGTTCCAAAACAGACCATAGCACCAGCTTACATTTGAATTTTGAAAAGCAAGTCTCAGTGGAAGTTGGGCCCCAAGGTCACACAGAAAGTGTAATGAATGATGCTACCTTCATGTAGGAACAAAATCAGTTAAAAACAAATTGTCGTGCCAGCTGTAGTGGCTCACAGTCTCCTGCCTCCTAAATCGTGACAGAAGTACCAGAAATGACGTCTCTTAAGGTCAACGAGAAACAGGAAATAAGAGAAGGAGAAGTGGTCCATTTCTTTTGAGTGTCCAAATTACAATCCTGTAATCCCAGGATTGGAGATTAAAAAAAAAAAAAAAAAAAAAAAAAAGCAGGAGGCTCACAAGTTCCAGGACAGCCTGGGCTACATAGTGGGTTCCAGGCTAGCCTGATCTACAACACAAGACCCTGTCTCAAAAGAAGAAAAAAAGAGGGAGGGAAGAAGAGAGAGATAGAGGAGAGAGAAGGAGGGAGGCAAAGGGGAACCGGGCAGAGTAGATAAAGGGCCCACAACAAAGTGGTATTGTAGTAATCAATTCACCAGCACAAGGGTTTCTCTCTGCTCTTAAAGTCCAAAAAAATGTGTTTATGTACCAAAAGGTTTTGTTCAAAAAGAATCCAGATCTCCCAAGACTTTATCATGACCACCACTTTCCAGCATGTAACCATGGAAGTTTTCAAGGCAGGAAGACCAGGCTAGATTTAGCTACATCGTATAAGGGAGCAAGAATATCAGCGAAATACGAAAGGGGAAAGAAGGCCCTGCAAAGAAATTTATTTCTAGTTGAGCAGAACAAATGCCCCCATATCTCACCCGTTAACAGTAACAGCTAAATCACAGAATGCACTCCTACAGTTTGTCTACAAGAAGGCTGGCGGGCCACAGCGACTGGCCCACAGACAGGAGCAAGCAGAACATAAACAGCTTTTCTTCACGTGCTCTGAGAGAGAAGCCAATGGGGAAGCTTCCTACGGCCCCGGGGTTTCCTCTACTGTTCAGCAGGAGCAATTCTTGAAATTATCAATCACAAAGCTTTGACACTCAAAAGCAATGGACTGCTTCCGCTCCTCTGTTTCTCTCTGCTTCTGCTCCTGTTTCTCATCGACCTTAAGAGACATCATTTCCGGTACTTCTGTAACAATTTAGGATGTGGGAGGCTGGAGTGCCATCACAGGGGGAGGCAGGACTGAATTAAACTGAAAACCTGAAAACCTCTTGATAGCTTTCGGACAATGGGGGAATCTCAAAACAGTGTAACATGTCATCTGAACCTGAGGACAGGTAGACTCACTAAATGTCTTTGTTCGGAAGTCAAAAAGGCAAAATATCTCAAAAGCCTCCCTCACACATCTAGTATTTTAAGCCGAGAGCCCCCCAGTGGTACTTAAAGACTGTCAATACACACTTCTGAACTGGCCTTGAGCCGGCTTGCTTTCTTTGTCTTTATTGTAGGCAATAAGCTGAACTGTGTAATTCTGCTCTGGCAGAAGGCCTTGAATGATCGCTTTTGTTGCGGAGTTCTGCAGGTTCAGCTGGTTGGTTTTTCCCCCTGTAAATAAAACAGAAAGGTAAGTTCATTCGAAGCTGGAAGGAACTGCATGCTCTGAGAACTTTTATTAACCACAATTCAAGACTTTTAAAAGGCAAAGGCATTACATTTTTTTTAAAATTTTGGTTGTATATATTTACAATGCACAACACACTTTGATAGGTATCAGACGGTAGGTAATGCCACCTGAAATACTCATACCTAATATATGGGTGCACAGAGCTTAACTGGAATGTAATTTTCATTCTCATGTTCAGCATATCCTTTCTGCTTCAGATAACAAATGGTTACCCAGGTTAGATAAAAACCCAGTTACAAAAGACGTTCATCAGAGCACTCTATCACATCGATTATCTAAGCGGAAACCACAGCACAAGGTTAGAAAGCAGATGCTCAACATCACATAGTCTTCAAAGAGAAGAGGAATGCCTCTGGAAAGTGCAGGGCGGGCAGGGGGATGGACACGGACAGGGCACAAGGAGCTGGCTGAATGCTTTGCCTCTGCTCCCTGGAGTAATACAAAGCATCCTTGAATCATAAACACCTTAATTATCTTAAATCTGGCCATCACTGCCTCAAGATGCTGAAGGAAGTGCTTATTGCCTGGCTACTTAAGTCAGATTGATTCATTAAAAAAAAAATTTCAAAATCCCCATCAAACTATACGGACAGCTAACGCTTTCTTTAAAATGCTTTTGGTTAAACACTGAGTGTCTATGCAAAGCTTCAAAACACCTTTTTTTTTCCCCTAGAATTTCTGGCAGTAATTAATCTGAAATGAAGGGGAAATTAATTCAAAACTTCTGTCCCTAAAAAAGAACTGAATGGCTGATAGCAAGGCAAGAGAAAGGATAGGCAAGGCTGGCAGGCAGAGAGGATAAACAGAAGGAGAAATCTGGGAGGAAAAAAGATCAAAGAAGGAACTAGGAAGGGGGAGGACTTCAGGGGCCAGCCACCCAGCTACACAGCCAGACACAGAGTAAGAAGGAGAGAAATGGTATGCAGGAATAGAGAAAGATACAAAGCCCCTGAGGCCAAAGGTAGACAGGCTAATTTAAGTTAAGGAAAGCTGACTAGAAATAAGCCAAGCTAAAGCCGGGCCTTTATAATTAAGAATAAGTTTCTGTGTGTGATTTATTTGGGAGCTGGCTGGCAGGCCCCCCAAAAGAGCAAAAACCACTAACAACATTTTGACCTTAAGTTATCTCGTCTGTCTTTATGCCTCTGGGTTTTTCTCCTTCTCTTACTTCTGTAAATCTTACTCCATGGCTTGCTGTGTAGCTGGGTGGCTGGCCCCCGGAGTACTCCTCCTTATCAGGCTATTTCTTTTTTTCTTCCAGAGTTCTCCTTCTATATATTCTCTCTGCCTGCCAGCCCTGCCTATCCTTTCTCCTGCCTCACTATTGGCTGTTCAGTTCTTTATTAGACCATCAGGTGTTTTAGGCAGGCACAGTAACACAGCTTCACAGAGTTAAACAAATGCAACATAAACAAAAGCAGCACACCTTAAAAATAATATTCTGCAACATGTAACTGCTATTAGTATCCTGCAGAACACCATGGAGCATTCTTTGGGAAAGACTGGCATAAAAAAGACTTGGACAATGGTTCACAGTGCTAAAATGTCCATGAATGTTTTGTAGTTAAATGTATTTATTACGCTTCTTTATTTTCTGTGTTTAATCAAGTAGATCCTCGTGTATCTAAACAGACTGGTTGGCTTTGGCCACTGTAATAAGGACAATGAATAAAGTAAACCTGATATTCATTAATAAATAATTTAACTCACAATTTTTATCACTGGAGATATTTAAACAGAAGTTAGGCATCTATCTTTTGAAGTACACTGTCTCAGAGAAGATTGGAGGATCATATTGAGGTTTGGCTCACAAGGCACTTGAGTCAGTTCTAAGATCTGTGATTCCTCAGTGATGTGTGTTTGGTTGGGGCGCTTAACAATTCAGCATAATTAGCAATTAATCTGTAAAAATTAAAGTACTGACCAACTGAGAACATATTTTCAAGACCTGACATAAGGAATCTCCCAGTTCTTTAAGTTAATAGCTTGGAATGAGTCTATAATACTTAATATTAGTGACCAAGCTAGAAGCTAGGTGTTTTATTTACCTATGTTTTTTGAGATTTCTAAATCAAATAATGGGTAAAATTAAACATTTGTGAACACAAAATCACTTGAGAAATGGTCCTTAACAGAGAGAAGTCAGCTTTATATACCCATCTTCATCACCTATTTTAATTATATTTATGAAAACATGTATTACAGGTGTCATGGTTAATCATTGTCAAGATGACTAAATCACAAAAGAGCTAGGTGAAGCGCAGCTCTGTAGACATCCGTGCAGATGTATCTCTAGACAATTAACCGAGTAGGAAAGAAAAAACTTTAAATATGGGCAGCAGCATTCTATGAGCTGGGGATCCAGGTCAGAATAAGAGGAGAAAAAAAGAGAAAGCAGCTGAGTGGCAACATTGCCTTTCTCTCCCACTCTGCTTCCAGGTCAGCTGTGAAGCAAACAGTTCTCCTTTGCCGCACATGCCCACTGCCAGGATGGACAAAGTAACCATGGACTCAACCTCCAAAACCAGGAGACAAAAATAAACCTTTTCTCCCTTGAATTGCCTGCGTCTGGCATTCTACCACAGTAGCGAGTAACTGATCCGTTGAGGTCATGATGTTACCAGAGAGTTATTGTGTACTTGTGTGTGAGGATGGGAGCTGAGAGGCATCCTGAAGAGCATCCCTGTGGTAACAGTCCCTTAGCAATCACTCTATGGCACCCCTGCTGTACGTGTGTTCTTTACTTCCTTTGGTCTTCACAATCAGTACTTCCCAAACTCCAATTTTACAAGAATTCTTATGGGATGTTTTTACAGTTCAGACTGATTCAGAAGTATGGGGCTGGGATCTCATATTTTGTATTTTAAATAAGCTTCTGGAAAATGCCATGTGCATGCTCAGGAAGCTTTCATGGGAAGGGTGATAATGGTTTTATACATTCTACAGAAGAGAAACTGAGACCCTAAGAGGCTAAATAACCTGCCCAGACCTCATTACTTGTAACAGAAGTAGAATTAGTGCTCAAGAAATCCAGTGTTGATTCTCTGTGTCTCCATGACAGCCATTCAATTCCCCTACATGCCCTGTCTTGATTAACTTTATCTGAATAGTAGAAATATAAAGCATGAGAATGAAAATTTCACCCACAATTTTATACCACGCCTTTATGTAATGACCAATAAATCTATTCAATTTGTGTTTCCCTTGTTACAGTTTATTTTCACAATGTCTAGTTGACATTTTGATGTGTAGTTGCTAAGTATCATTTTATGAAGTTCATTAATTATAACTTATTCCAACAGGCACAACTATGGTACACTCAAAAATTAAATTAAACCAAGTCTTTCACACAATCCTAAGGCAACGTTCAGCACTACATATTTTTAACCATCCATGTGTAAAAAGTTCCTAAAGTTCCAGATAATATAGTAGATTGTCTTTACCTGAAGCTGGGGCCACGAGCAGTTTGTATCCACCAAATTTCCCTCTTGGAGCTTTCCATGAAATCTGTATACTGTCATGGGATATTACATTGTATCTTAACCTTGTGGGTGGAGCCACTGAAAAGGAAAAATAAAATAGCTTAAACACGAAAACAATTAAATTAAAAAAGTCAAAGCAGCATGACCAAACTATACAAGAGTTCATCAGCCTTGGAAGGTGTTCTTTCTACAACCCCAGTCATGAATCAATCAGTGTGCAAGATAAGACAGATTCGAGAGTGTGCTCTTCTCCCAAGGGACACCCATTTGTCAGACAGCACCAACCTGAGACAATCAGTCTTACGAACTGATTTCATCATGTGTCAAGGATGTATTTTCCTACTTGGGACATGAAAACTTCTCTACCTGACTGGGATCATCAAATGTATGACTTCAAGTTTTCCACTGCGGCAATCAAATGTTTTTGATGATATAGTTGAGGAAACTATTTCAGGCATACTATGGTAATACAATATTCATCCTAAAACATTTGAGAGGGGCTGGAGACATGGCTCAGCGGTTAAGAGTCGGCACTGCTTTTGCAGATGACCCAAGTTCAGTTCCCACCTGTGTCGGGTGGTTCATAACCACCTGTAACTCCAGCTCCAGGGCATCTGAAGGCATCTTTTGACCTTGACCGGAACTTTCACTTGTATGTGTGTGTGTGTATGTGCGTGCACATACACACACACACACACACACACACACACACGCACACGCACACGCACACGCACACAATTTTAAAATAATAAATAAATAAAATATTAGCGATAGTGATCATAAATTCAGGGTCAGTGCAAGGTAATTGTGTTTTTTAAGCTCTGATCTACTCTTTGGGAGAAGCTGGTTTATGCAGATCAGGTGTGTTGCACATGATAATGATTCAGGCCACGGTATTTGATCTTTTGAAACTTCACAAAGGGGTTTAGATCTCTTTACTTTCATGTAAGTCATTAAAACTTCAAAATATGTTTCAGAACCTTCTGCAAATGCCCCAAGGTTTCAAAAGAAGTCCTTTGGCGTGGACATTTTTACTCTATAATATCTAAATAAAGTTATTCATTAGCAGAATGTCAGGACTCATCATCCACTTTGTTCCAGTCTTCTTTTCTCTACTTTGAGATGCAGCGTTGAGGAAGGAAACAGACATTCATAAAAGGCATGAGGCATAATACTAGCTCGGACATGAGTTTGATTTCCAGTTATGTCATTAATCAGCTAAATGGCCTGAATCCGGTGGTCAATTCTTCCAAAGTCAGTTTGCTTACACTTAGAAAAAGTGATGCTTTCTACAAAGCCTAGATCATAACTTTAAATAGATTAATTGATATAATACAATAGATGACCAATAAAAATTTCTTCCCCTTCCTCTCCCTTTAGCTAATGATGGAGTTTAAAAACTCATTTAAATGCTCACAAGACTATGTCACTAGGCTGACTTTAGGATAAAGGAACCAAGGAATAGCTGCTGAAAACCTTATTCAAGTTCACACACTGGGAAAGGACAGTCTCTGGCCAAGTAAAATCTATGCACTGTTTCTTGGTTTAAAAAAAAATCGGTATTAACAAGCCACCCTGCACTGAGCTAGATAAACAAAGAACTTACTACTTGTCCTGGTCAGTTTTTTGAATCACTTGATACAAGCCAGAGTCATTTAGGAAGGGGGGATTCTCAATTGAGAAAATACCTCCATGAGACTGGCCTATAGGAAGGTCTATCAGGCATTTTCTTGATCAATGATTGATGTGAAAGGGCCCAACTCACTGTGTACCACCCATGAGCTGGTAGTCCTGAGTTCTATAAGAAAGCAGGCTAAGCAAGCCATAAGGAGCAAGCCAGTAAGCAGCATCCCTCCATGGCTTCTGCTTTAGTTCCTCCTCCAAGTTCCTGTCTGGGGTGTGGTGATATTTTGTTGTACTCTAATAAAATTTGCCTGAAGATCAGATGACAGAGCCAGCCACTAGATTAAACATAGAAGTCAGGTAGCGGTGGCACACACCTTTATACCTAGCACTCAGGAGGTGGAGATCCATCTGGATCTCTGTGAGTTCAAAGCCACCCTGGACTACACAAGATTAATCCAGTCTAGGAAAGAAACAGAGCCAGGCAGTGGTGGCACACACCTTTAACCCAGTACTTGGGAGTCACAAACCTTTAATCTCAGCACTTGAAATCTCATGCCTTTGCTACCAGTATTTGGAAAGCACACACGCCATTAATCCCAGCACTAGGAAGGTTGAGATGGGAAGTGAAATGGCTGAGTGGGGAAAGGAGTATAAGGTGTGAGGAAACAGGAACTCAGAGACTTTCAGCTGAGGACTCAGAGACATTCAGTCTAAGGATTCATGGAGACAGGATTGGCTGAGAAGTTGGCGAGGTGAGAAGTAGCTATGGCTTATTTCTGACCTTCAGCATTTACCCCAATCTGGCTCCGGGTTTTTATTATAATACCATTTAGGATTCGTGCAACACTCTGGTACCTGCCCTGACTTCCCTCAGTGATGGAGGCATGACCTGAGCGTTTTAAGCTGAAATGAACCCTTTCCTCCCCAAGTTGCTTTTGGCTGTGGTGTTTACCACAGCAATAGAAACCCAAACTGAGACACTTATCTTAACTATCCAGACATGTGGAATCAGTGAGCCCTGACAGGATACTGCTCAAGAACAATGTCTCTTTAAACTTGCCCTTAACCATATATAAGTAGAGAGTGCCATTCCGAGAACAACAAAAGCATTAGTTTTATAGTTTCAACTTGATACAATGGGAAAAAAAGAGTTTACATTTTTCTGGCTAATGGGAAAATACAAATTTCTCACAAGAACAACTATTTTAGTGCCCAACATTTTAATGAAAAAAGAAAGCACTTTTTCCTAAGTCTTTAACTCAAAAGCAAAAATCTCTGTGTAGCTGCATTTTTATTACCTGTGGGAAACATTACAAATATGAATTAAAAGTCTGAGAAAGCATTACTGAGTTCAATCACATCAGTGGGTTGGCATTTATCACCAACAAGCTTTCGCATGAATGCACTGGTGAGGACAACCTGACCTACCTGGGACCCATGAAATAAGAAAGGACAGCCGCAGACGGAGGCTTTGATCTAAGCCAACTCTAAGGGGTGCAGGGGACTCGGCTGGCATGCCAGGTGTGCTGAAATCTCAAGGAGAGCCAAGACGCTAACAGCACTCAGGATGGCTAGGCTAGACAGTAGACATCTGCAGAAGATTTCCTGCGTAGGCCACTATTCTTTGAATGCTGTGTGAGTCCATGGGCCTCAGCATCTCTTTAGACAACAGCTAACTTTCTAAGCTGCCAGCAGAAAACAATGGAAACAGCCTGGGCTGTTTCCATTTATGAAATGCAGATGGTCATCTAGAACCCAAAGTGACTTGTCTTCCATTGACCTCAAGGGCACAAAGTGTGAGGCAAGTGACACAGCGAAGTCCAGCCGGGGTCAAGTCTTTAACTTACAAAGAGATCATATGACCACCATCCCATGATGACCGTGAAAAGCCAGATCACATCTAACGCCAACAGAAGCATAAATATTCTGACAATCACTAAGACAAAAATCCTTGGATAGACATGAAGCACACACTTTTGCCTTTGGGGAGAAACACGGTGCAAAGACTAAATGCTAATTAAGAAGCAGTTCTAGATTTCAAAGTCAGCTCCCTCCTACCCCACCCCCACCTCCTGCCTTTGGAAGGCACTGGGACTTGAGCCAAAGCAAGGGCAAGCAAAAATGACAGAAACTCTGTGAAGAGTCATAGAAAAATAATTGCTCTTATCTCACACAACAAGAATCTCTGTGTGAATTTTTTTCCCCTCTGCAAGCACAAAGGACATGCTTTCTATTTCATATATGCTGTCCTTAACTTCCAGCAAACGCTTGAGTGAGCATCATTAAAATGTTCATCTGTGTCAGTTCAAATACTAATCTTCCCAAAAAGACAAAATCAAGTGTAAAGTTTTGTTTGCGGCACACACTGGGAGCGGCAGAGGAAGTCAACAAACTCTTCCCTGGTGACATGAGATTAGGCTCAACAGAAAATACTTGTGTGTACATGAACGTCACCCCAAAGGGAATGAGGAGGGCTATCCACTTTTATCTTCTCTTTACTGAGGCTTGTTACTAAAAGCATGGAGGGCTTTGTCTTGCTGTGTTGCTCTGTGCTTTGTTTGAAGGGAACAGTTTGGCAGTCTTTCCATAGGAATCTATGGGAGGAAAGGCATTTTTCTATTATTCCATAATCTACCTGCTTATTCAATGGATAATTTTCTGCTGTTTCTTCTCTTCTCTCAGTACTCTCCTCACTCTGTCTCTCTCTCTCTATTTCTCTCTGTGTCTTTCTCTCTGCCTCTGCCTCTGTCTCTCTCTCTCTCTCTCTCTCTCTCTCTCTCTCTCTCTCTCTCTCT